>JAIGNY010001087.1:0-7500 GCA_020152595.1 Chiridota heheva
TGAAATCAATACCCAAATTATACTGCTATATTCTTAATGTATTTTATTGAACAAAAAGGACTACAGTGTCGTTCAGGGGTCAAGCAAGCAGGTATATGAAAGAGGATTTTAATAGAAACAAAATGGTGAAGAAAGAATTCCAAAATCTTACTTCGTTAAAGAGATATTCAAGTTTAAAGCTCTCCCTTATCTCTGTCTGCATAGAAATGACTGGAGTAGTAAAACAAAAACAAATTATGTAACTTTTTTACTATTTTAAATTATTTTCCTTAAACTTTCTTCAGGTGGTAAATTATACTTACCCTTTACGAGATAATGTTTTACTTCTTTCCTGAATATCCACAAAATCACATCACAAAATATGATAGAATACATAAAGACTTTGATGAATCTGATGTCACAACTACTGTAGTCTGATTTCAGTTGTTTCTACACAAATGATACCAAACTTTAAACTTAAATATCTCCTTGAAAATATAAGATTTCTAAAGGCTTTCTTCACCATTTTGTTTCATCTGAGGCTCTCTCTTATAAGGAATTGTTTGACTCCTGAATTAATCTTTTAAGAGAAATGACTGTATGAAAGATACAAGGTGGTCATGTCTTCATACGATAACAAAAATGGAAAATTAAAACACACATTTATTTGAACTTTGACCCATAACCTTTTGACCTCCAATTATTGTTTTATTTTTGTTAGAATGTTAAACCCTACCCACTTAGGCAATTTGTAAAGATACCAAGTAATTCCTTCAAAGATACAGCCATCACTCATTTGACCTGTGACCTTTGTACCCCAAAAACTTGGAGACAGAAGTTCCGGGCCAGGGGTACCCGTCCACCAATTTTGGTTCATGTGTGTATTACATTTTTTGAGTTATAAGCAACACAAAATTAATTGTTGCATATGCACACACACACACACACAAACAGATAGAAAAATCACCAAATTTTGTCCCGTTCCAAAAACTTATGACCCCTAACTTCTAATATAAGGTCATCATATGAGACCCTCCCCCAATATCAAGGTGGGTGGCCATGTAGTGTAGGAGGCATTAGCAGCTATTTGCCTATACAGCAACGTGACTACAATATCTCATCCCCACATATATGTATAAGTGGATGATGAGATAACAAACCATTCTTATATCCTTCTGGTGAGTTGATTACATCATTACCGCGTGTTCAAAATCAGAATGACAGCTCCCATAGTAGTATCACTAATCTTTTTTCAATTGATTACAAAAATTGTGTTAGAATGCTTCGGGAGGTATGAAACTTGGTCAAAAAATGTTTGTATTTCTAATTCTATAATCTGAAATAAGAATTATGTCAGACTTTATGTCAGGCTTTATGTCCCCTTAAAAGAAGCACACAACCAAAACATGAAGGTGTATTATTCTTAAGTCCCTAGACTAATCCAATACATCTCATGCATGCAATAGTACTCAACATCATTAAATGCAACCAATCCAATGTATTTATGTTATAAATTTTTGGCTTTGCCTACCATGAAGTACTTGGGACAAAACTACAAATGAGATTTGTTTACTACGGCATCAACATGACACAAGCAGCACATGCTTCCTGTTTAGCATAACAGGAGATGGCTACTAATTAATAAGACACGTCCTGCTGGATCAATAATGACAAAAATGTCACTCATTAGTACCATCATGCACATGATAAAGATTGCTTGCACAAAGTATCACTTCAAGCTGGCATGAACACACATATCACTTCTTAATTTACAAATCAAAACTGTTGGATAGAATGGTTTGGCAAAAGGAAACTGAAGTGTACTCTTCCAGGAAAGGAAAGGTATTGTCCCATAAATATGTTCAGAAGTGACCGCCGTGCTGGTAACGTCATTTTTCAGTTTTCATTTTCCACATTGATCGTGAGAAATCTGTGATGTCATCGATCACATATTTGACGGAGCGAAAATAGGCCTACATGCGTTATTGATATCACAGATTTTTCGCAATCAATAAGGAAATTAAGTGACTTTATCAGCACGACGACATTCACTTCTTAATTTATTCATGGGACGATACCTATCCTTTAACATGTGCATTTAAGGTTGTCCAGTAGGAAAACCATCTTGTCTTAAAGATATGGACAGTAAAAGGTAACATTCACTCAATTTCTCAAAGACTCCACACTCTAAACCGGTGATTCTTAATAGGCGGCTCACGGGACAAATCTGGCCCGCCAGGCAACCCAATCTGGCCCATTAACAAGTCATTATATAATGCAATACAGTGCATTGCATGTAAGATCATTCCAAATGAGATCGGGAAAAATCCCTAAATACTCCTTTATTCTAGCTTTTCCTAGACAGATCAGCTCACTAAAACATCGCGGCTTATCAAATAAAATGTTATCTTTACTTCTGCTATGTCTCGCAGCTTCTCAAAAGGAAGGTGGATAAGAGAACCGCCGACATCTGGCATACAGTACATCCTTCTAATCGCACACATTCTCAACTTGTTTGTATTCAGGGATTGTTTTGACAAGTTTTGTCTGTCACATGACGCTGGGTTTGCAATACGATTAGCCCACGGCCTGAAGCTGTTATGAAATGATGGCCCTTCAAAAAAATTAAGTAAAAACCCTTGCTCTAAACCATGAAAATAACAAACTTAAAACATTCATTCACAACAAGTTAAAAATTGACCACTTTGCAGCTGTAATTTTAAAGGTCTATGGACAAGTACATAAGTTTTATGTTAATTTATAATACTAATAATAATGCTAGTGTTTAATAATACTATTCATTGCACAATTACATGGAAGATGTCTTTAAAGCACATATTTACCATAATGCTTACTTAAGAAATCTGTCGAATAAAAAGTAAATCATAAAAAATAAACAATCATACAAAAAATATATATCTTCCCGCAAATTCCCGTTTTTCCTGTGGTTATAAACTGCTGGTACCATAGACTTTTTCCACGTCTGGATGAATCTGACAAGGTTTCTGCATCTTAACCATACCTCCAATAACAAGTCACAAAACATCCCAAGAAGACCGTCACAGCAGATTGGAAGGAGAAATATAAAGATTTACTCAGTACTTTTGAACTGCATTCCTGTTTAAAAGTCACTAATTCTTTGTCCAAAAATCACCAACTTTTATGAGCCCTAACTCGCAAAATAAACGTGCTACATCCCTAATGTCTCATGCTACTGCTGCAGCTTCTCCCCAGCTGTCCCATCCACAACCATGTACCTCCTTTTCTGCAACCCTTCTCCATGTTGTTTTAGGTCTTCCCCCTTTTCTTCTACCTTCTGGTGTCCAGGTGATGGCGATTCTGGCACAATGTTCACCGTCTTTTCTTAATATGTGACCCAACCATCTACATCTTCTCTAAATATCGCCATGTTTATCCCCATTGTGCCGGTTCTATCATGTAGTTCTTGATTGACTTTAACTGCCGATCTTACATGTTTTTTTTCCATCAGCTTTGGTCAACTTCCAGGTTCCACATCCATAGAAGAGTACAGAGCCTATATTTGATAGAAATTTTCTTCCTTGCTTCTGACAGGAAGGAGTAAACATTTGTCAATGTCACAATTTCTACAAAAAAGTAGTTGTCTGCTGAACAGACAATGCAAAATAACCTTCGTCCAGAAATCAAATTTGCTTGTCACAGGTAACACAACGAGTGATTTGTTGATCGCTGTAGATTGTGTTATTTTGTCACAGGCAACCCAACGAGTAATTTGTTGATCGCTGTTGATTGTTTTATTTTGTCACAGGCAACCCGACGAGTGATTTGTTGATTGTGTTATTTTGTCACAGGCAACCCAACGAGTGATTTGTTGATCGCTGTTGATTGTTTTATTTTGTCACAGGCAATCCAACGAGTGCTTTGTTGATCGCTTTTGATTGTCTTATTTTGTCACAGGCAACCCGACGAGTAATTTGTTGATCGCTGTTGATTGTGTTATTTTGTCACAGGCAAACCGACGAGTGATTTGTTGATTGTGTTATTTTGTCACAGGCAACCCTACGAGTGATTTGTTGATTGCTGTTGATTGTTTTATTTTGTCACAGGCAACCCAACGAGTGATTTGTTAATCGCTCTTGATTGTGTTATTTTGTCACAGGCAAACCGACGAGTGATTTGTTGATTGCTGTTGATTGTGTTATTTTGTCACAGGCAACCCGACGAGTGATTTGTTGATCGCTGTTGATTGTGTTATTTTGTCACAGGCAAACCGACGAGTGATTTGTTGATCGCTGTTGATTGTGTTATTTTGTCACAGGCAACCCGACGAATAATTTGTTGATCGCTGTTGATTGTGTTATTTTGTCACAGGCAACCCGACGAATAATTTGTTGATTGCTGTTGATTGTGTTATTTTGTCACAGGCAACCCGACGAATAATTTGTTGATTGCTGTTGATTGTGTTATTTTGTCACAGGCAACCCGACGAGTGATTTGTTGATTGTGTTATTTTGTCACAGGCAACCCGACGAGTAATTTGTTGATCGCTGTTGATTGTGTTATTTTGTCACAGGCAACCCGGCGCGTGATTTGTTGATCGCTGTTGATTGTGTTATTTTGTCACAGGCAACCCGACGAATAATTTGTTGATCGCTGTTGATTGTGTTATTTTGTCACAGGTAACACAACGAGTGATTTGTTGATCGCTGTAGATTGTGTTATTTTGTCACAGGCAACCCGACGAGTAATTTGTTGATCGCTGTTGATTGTGTTATTTTGTCACAGGCAACCCGACGCGTGATTTGTTGATTGCTGTTGATTGTGTTATTTTGTCACAGGCAACCCGACGAGTGATTTGTTGATTGCTGTTGATTGTGTTATTTTGTCACAGGCAACCCGACGAATAATTTGTTGATCGCTGTTGATTGTGTTATTTTGTCACAGGCAACCCGACGCGTGATTTGTTGATCGCTGTTGATTGTGTTATTTTGTCACAGGTAACACAACGAGTGATTTGTTGATCGCTGTAGATTGTGTTATTTTGTCACAGGCAACCCGACGAGTGATTTGTTGATCGCTGTTGATTGTGTTATTTTGTCACAGGCAACCCGACGCGTGATTTGTTGATTGCTGTTGATTGTGTTATTTTGTCACAGGCAACCCGACGAGTAATTTGTTGATCGCTGTTGATTGTGTTATTTTGTCACAGGTAACACAACGAGTGATTTGTTGATCGCTGTAGATTGTGTTATTTTGTCACAGGCAACCCGACGAGTAATTTGTTGATCGCTGTTGATTGTGTTATTTTGTCACAGGTAACACAACGAGTGATTTGTTGATTGCTGTTGATTGTGTTATTTTGTCACAGGCAACCCGACGAGTGATTTGTTGATTGTGTTATTTTGTCACAGGCAACCCGACGCGTGATTTGTTGATTGCTGTTGATTGTGTTATTTTGTCACAGGCAACCCGGCGAGTAATTTGTTGATCGCTGTTGATTGTTTTATTTTGTCACAGGCAACCCGACGAGTGATTTGTTGATTGTGTTATTTTGTCACAGGGAACCCAACGAGTGATTTGTTGATCGCTGTTGATTGTTTTATTTTGTCACAGGCAATCCAACGAGTGCTTTGTTGATCGCTTTTGATTGTCTTATTTTGTCTGGGCAACCCGGCGAGTGATTTGTTGATTGTGTTATTTTGTCACAGGCAACCCGGCAGTAATTTGTTGATCGCTGTTGATTGTGTTATTTTGTCTGGGTAACAACGCAGTGATTTGTTGATTGCTGTTGATTGTGTTATTTTGTCACAGGCAACCCGGTAGCGTGATTTGTTGATTGCTGTTGATTGTGTTATTTTGTCACAGGCAACCCGGCGAGTAATTTGTTGATCGCTGTTGATTGTGTTATTTTGTCACAGGTAACACAACGAGTGATTTGTTGATTGCTGTTGATTGTGTTATTTTGTCACAGGCAACCCGACGCGTGATTTGTTGATTGCTGTTGATTGTGTTATTTTGTCACAGGCAACCCGGCGAGTAATTTGTTGATCGCTGTTGATTGTTTTATTTTGTCACAGGCAACCCGGCCAGTGATTTGTTGATTGTGTTATTTTGTCACAGGCAGCCCAGCAGTGATTTGTTGATCGCTGTTGATTGTTTTATTTTGTCACAGGCAATCCAACGAGTGCTTTGTTGATCGCTTTTGATTGTCTTATTTTGTCACAGGCAACCCGACGAGTGATTTGTTGATTGTGTTATTTTGTCACAGGCAACCCGACGAGTGATTTGTTGATCGCTGTTGATTGTGTTATTTTGTCACAAGCAAACCGACGAGTGATTTGTTGATTGTGTTATTTTGTCACAGGCAACCCTACGAGTGATTTGTTGATCGCTGTTGATTGTGTTATTTTGTCACAGGCAACCCGACGAGTAATTTGTTGATCGCTGTTGATTGTGTTATTTTGTCACAGGTAACACAACGAGTGATTTGTTGATCGCTGTAGATTGTGTTATTTTGTCACAGGCAACCCGACGAGTAATTTGTTGATCGCTGTTGATTGTGTTATTTTGTCACAGGCAACCCGGCGAGTAATTTGTTGATCGCTGTTGATTGTTTTATTTTGTCACAGGCAACCCGACAAGTGATTTGTTGATTGTGTTATTTTGTCACAGGCAACCCGACGAGTGATTTGTTGATCGCTGTTGATTGTGTTATTTTGTCACAGGCAACCCGACGAGTAATTTGTTGATCGCTGTTGATTGTTTTATTTTGTCACAGGCAACCCGACAAGTGATTTGTTGATTGTGTTATTTTGGCACAGGCAACCCGACGAGTGATTTGTTGATTGCTTTTGATTGTGTTATTTTGTCACAGGCAGGAGTAATTTGTTGATCGCTGTTGATTGTTTTATTTTGTCACAGGCAACCCGACAAGTGATTTGTTGATTGTGTTATTTTGTCACAGGCAACCCGACGAGTGATTTGTTGATTGCTGTTGATTGTGTTATTTTGTGTAATTTGTTGATCGCTGTTGATTGTTTTATTTTGTCACAGGCAACCCGGCCAGAGTAATTTGTTGATCGCTGTTGATTGTGTTATTTTGTCAGGTAACCCGGCCGAGTGATTTGTTGATTGCTGTTGATTGTGTTATTTTGTCACAGGCAACCCGACGAGTAATTTGTTGATCGCTGTTGATTGTGTTATTTTGTCACAGGCAACCCGGCGAGTAATTTGTTGATCGCTGTTGATTGTTTTATTTTGTCACAGGCAGCCGGCCACGAGTGATTTGTTGATTGTGTTATTTTGTCACAGGCAACCCGACAAGTGATTTGTTGATTGTGTTATTTTGTCACAGGCAACCCGACGAGTGATTTGTTGATTGCTGTTGATTGTGTTATTTTGTCACAGGCAACCCGACGCGTGATTTGTTGATCGCTGTTGATTGTGTTATTTTGTCACAGGCAACCCGGCAGGTGATTTGTTGATCGCTGTTGATTGTGTTATTTTGTCACAGGTAACTGCTTGAGTGATTTGTTGATTGCT
>JAIGNY010001087.1:12500-35015 GCA_020152595.1 Chiridota heheva
ACTATGAATTGGATCCATGGAACCCAACCCCTGTAATCACCCTTAAGTCACATAACTATGAATTGGATCGATGGATCCCAACCCCTGTGATCACCCTTAAGTCACATAACTATGAATTGGATCCATGGAACCCAACCCCTGTGATCACCCTTAAGTCACATAACTATGAATTGGATCCATGGAACCCAACCCCTGTGATCACCCTTAAGTCACATAACTATGAATTGGATCCATGGAACCCAACCCCTGTGATCACCCTTAACCCTTACTCTCCCAAGGTTCCAAAAATAGAATAAGCTATTTCTGAAATTTTTGGAAAGAGGATTTTTTCAGCACTTTCTGTTCCATTTGTACCAAAACAAGTTCGACTTTTATGAAAGCTAACATGTTGAACTTTCCAAAAATGTGTATATTTCCGAACTCAAATATGCAAATTAGGTCATTAAATTAGCATATTAGGTCGCCAAACATTCTATCTTTATGACGCGCTTGTGCCTTGTGGCTAAATGGCAAAAAAATATGGATAGAATTTCTGAATCGTCATTGGAAAGACCTTTCATTTGATACTATTCATGGATTTTTAGGAATCAGGGGAAAAAAATGACGCAAATATGAAAAATTTGGTACATTTTGACCTAAAAATTATTCCCCGATTCTGTGAATAATCTATCTAAGTGTATGGCACTAAATTTTCCAAAAAAATGCATTTTCCCCTTCTATGATGTCCAAAACTAATAGAATGCACATTTGCAAAAAATAAAATAAGAAATTATGCAAATGATATGCAAATTAGTTCAATTACCTCATTTATTATGCACGAAACTGTTTTTTGTTTATTTCTGACCCAATTTCAGCCATTACAAGCTTCACAGCTACTTTTATGTTGATAGACTATGCTGATTATCTATTAGACACTTACTTCTGTTCATTCCACATGGAATTCATAAGAAATGTTTGCCGAAAAGGTCCAAATTTGTAAAGTCTTCTGCTATACCTTGTTGCTGCAAATAGAATTAAAAAAAAAAAAAAAAAAAAATTGCAAGTATATTCATTCAACTTACTTTAGTTTGGTCTTTCCATAACTAGTTACCGAAGACCTCGTGTCGATCCCGGTCACTCTCCACCAGTACTTCCCACAGATGATAGTCTTTATCGGCTGCAGGGATGACTTTCGACCGTTGTATCTTGTTTTAAAGGCAGCTTTTTCCGCTGCAGTCGGATTTTCTTTGAGTGGTGATGGTGGCGAGACTGCAGCGGAAGGCCTGGAAAAGGGGCCTGGGCTCATCTTCAACGGTCTCTCCCTCTTCCTCTTGGGTTGGGTAGTAGCAGGCGACTCGTCCTCTTCAAGCATACGCATAACATGTTATCGCATAACATCTTATTGTGGTTTCTAGTAGCGGGCGGCTCGTCCTCTTCAAGCATACGCATAACATGTTATCGCATAACATGTTATTGTGGTTTCTAACCTGCCCCACAATTTTGTGGTAACCGTGGGGACAGACTTTTACAGCTGGGAAGCCCGGGGGTACATACAGGGGTCCAAAATGTTTGTTTTATCGATCTAGTCATCACCACAACAGTGGCATAGCCAGGGGGAGGGGAAATGGATCATGGTCCCAAAAAATGGGGCATCAAAATAATGTACCGGTACTAGGCCTATATACAAGCATTTTCCTCTAAATGGGCCTGGGGCACCCCCAAGATGTGTATTTTGCCCTAACATGGGACCCCTACTCAACTTTCCCCTATAAAATTATGATTTCGGCCCCTGAAATAATGGAACTTGGATTTTGTGAAATTGGGAATACACATATTTCAGTGGGCCTAAATTTACAATTTTGCCATTGGGAATTACATATATTTCAGTCCATTTAGAAATGTTATTATTGGGGTTCAGCTTTCATTTGTTTTATCCGGGCTATTATAGAAAGGACCTAAATCCTTTTTTTATATGTGATTTTAGTGTCCCTTTTACTTGTTTATCATAACAAGCAAAAAATCCCCGCTAATTTATCATTAGAATTCTATAAGCCTTATTTTATTACTACTCATTTACAATGTAGTACTTTCGCTATTTTTGGAAGAAAACACTCACCAACTCCGTAATTTGGAACAGATCGCTATCCATCTCAGCAGGCTCTATATTCTCCTCTTCCTCAATCTGGTCGAGTTCTGGTACATCTCCTTCATCAGAAGTACCTTCCAACCCCTCTGAATCATCATTATTCTGAAGAAAACATAGGAGTCGGAAGGCACGTTCAACGTTGTATCTCGCCATTTTGTTGTATCGAATGTGCAAAGAAAAAAAAAAACGCGAATTGACGTCATCATCAGAGACCTTTTAGGCAAGTAAAGGGGGTGCATCTGTTATTGTAATAGTTCGTCTGAACGATCTATTTCTCCTCTACCCGTAGAGATTTTAAAAATTCCAATACAATATTTAAGCCGGTTTTTATGATTTTTTTGATAAAAAAAGGTCAAAAATGGCCCAAAATCACAAATTTTGGCATATTTTCTTTAAAAAAACACAAACATTGACAAAGTACAAGTAAAAATCGTGTAGCAACCAACAATTCAAACTATCTTTATACTTTACCTGAAAAAAAAAAAATATTCATGTATGACATTCGTCGTAATCTTCTTCTTTTTTTTTTAAACGTTTTTTTAAAAAATGCACTTTTTTGTAACGATTTTACTCAATTTTTTTTAATTTAACCCCCCCAACAAAATAACCATATTATGACAGATATATTCAATCTGGTTTGAATGAACTTATTTGCAGCTCTATAGGATTTTGGGAAGGTACTCAAATGTTTCTTTGGAAAAGGGATCGTAAGCGTCACGGTCACCGTGACGCTTGGAGAGTAAGGGTTAAGTCACATAACTATGAATTGTATCCATGGAACCCAACCCCTGTGATCACCCTTAAGTCACATAACTATGAATTGGATCCATGGAACCCAACCCCTGTGATCACCCTTAAGTCACATAACTATGAATTGGATCCATGGAACCCAACCTCTGTGATCACCCTTAAGTCACATAACTATGAATTGGATCGATGGAACCCAACCCCTGTGATCACCCTTAAGTCACATAACTATGAATTGGATCCATGGAACCCAACCCCTGTAATCACCCTTAAGTCACATAACTATGAATTGGATCCATGGAACCCAACCCCTGTGATCACCCTTAAGTCACATAACTATGAATTGATCCATGGAACCCAACCCCTGTGATCACCCTTAAGTCACATAACTATGAATTGGATCCATGGACCCAACCCCTGTGATCACCCTTAAGTCACATAACTATGAATTGGATCCATGGAACCCAACCCTGTGATCACCTTAAGTTACATAACATAACTATGAATTGGATTGATGGAACCCAACCCCTGTGATCACCCTTAAGTCACATAACTATGAATTGGATCCATGGAACCCAACCCCTGTGATCACCCTTAAGTCACATAACTATGAATTGGATCCATGGAACCCAACCCTGTGATCACCCTTAAGTCACATAACTATGAATTGGATCCATGGAACCCAACCCCTGTGATCACCCTTAAGTCACATAACTATGAATTGGATCCATGGAACCCAACCCCATGGATCACCCAACCCTGTGATCACCCCTTAAGTCACATAACTATGAATTGGATCCATGGAACCCAACCCCTGTGATCACCCTTAAGTCACATAACTATGAATTGGATCCATGGAACCCAACCCCTGTGATCACCCTTAAGTTACATAACTATGAATTGGATCCATGGAACCCAACCCCTGTGATCACCCTTAAGTCACATAACTATGAATTGGATCCATGGAACCCAACCCCTGTGATCACCCTTAAGTCACATAACTATGAATTGGATCCATGGAACCCAACCCCTGTGATCACCCTTAAGTCACATAACTATGAATTGGATCCATGGAACCCAACCCCTGTGATCACCCCTTAATTGGTCATCATAACTATGAATTGGATCCATGGAACCCAACCCTCTGTGATCACCCTTAAGTCACATAACTATGAATTGGATCCATGGAACCCAACCCTGTGATCACCCTTAAGTCACATAACTATGAATTGGATCCGATGGAACCCAACCCTGTAATCACCCTTAAGTCACATAACTATGAATTGGATTGATGGAACCCAACCCCTGTGATCACCCCTTAAGTCACATAACTATGAATTGGATCCATGGAACCCAACCCTGTGATCACCCTTAAGTCACATAACTATGAATTGGATCCATGGAACCCAACCCCTGTGATCACCCTTAAGTCACATAACTATGAATTGGATCCATGGAACCCAACCCCTGTGATCACCCTTAAGTCACATAACTATGAATTGGATCCATGGAACCCAACCCTGTGATCACCCTTAAGTCACATAACTATGAATTGGATCCATGGAACCCAACCCCTGTGATCACCCTTAAGTTATCATAACTATGAATTGGTCACATAAGTCACATAACTGGATTGGATCCATGGAACCCAACCCTGTGATCACCCTTAAGTCACATAACTATAAATTGGATCCATGGAACCCAACCCTGTGATCACCCTTAAGTCACATAACTATGAATTGGATCCATGGAACCCAACCCCTGTGATCACCCTTAAGTCACATAACTATGAATTGGATCCATGGGACCCAACCCTGTGATCACCCTTAAGTCACATAACTATGAATTGGATCCATGGACCCAACCCCTGTGATCACCCTTAAGTCACATAACTATGAATTGGATCCATGGAACCCAACCCCTGTGATCACCCTTAAGTCACATAACTATGAATTGGATCCATGGAACCCAACCCCTGTTATCACCCTTAAGTCACATAACTATGAATTGGATCCATGGAACCCAACCCCTGTGATCACCCTTAAGTCACATAACTATGAATTGGATCCATGGAACCCAACCCCTGTGATCACCCTTAAGTCACATAACTATGAATTGGATCCATGGAACCCTACCCCTGTGATCACCCTTAAGTCACATGACTATAAATTGGATCAATGGAACCCAACCCCTGTGATCACCCTTAAGTCACATCATACCAAGAAAGACATACCCCAACTCTATTTCAGGTCAATGCTTTATATGAGGGCAGCAATTAGAAATAGCCAGCAACTGAAAAGCCAATCTCTAGAAAACAAAATAATCTGCCAAGTGGAGATCCTTGGTCAATGATAACAGAGCATTATTAACAGTGACTGGGTAACCAAAATGATGCCCACTGAATGGAATTTTTAAATTAAATACTGTGGGACCAAGCAACATATTTTTTTAGAACGAGTTGACTTCATGATGGAAAACATACCAGAATGCACCAGTTTGCAATTTAAAATCTCAAGGGGAGATGTTAGATTCACCCAGTAAGCTTCTCAGATTATGGCAGGGGATCACAGAAGGAAATAAATTGCTGATTGCCTAAAACCCCAAAATAGCAGTATTTCACTGTTCATAGGGATTAATCTTAAACTTTTAGCATAATTTCTGGATATATTTTTTACCTTATTTCACTGTTTTTTTGTTGTTGTTGTTTTGTTTGGGGAGGAAAGGGCTACGCCACCTGGCTGACACATGCTCCCAACATTTTTGATCAACTTTATGCCTATGTTGTTTGATTTCTAGTGGATGCATATAAAGTAGTCTGAATTGAGTGTGTATTGCATGAAGTCATAGAAAAGACATTGTTTAACAAGAACAATTTGTGGAATCAGCATACACAATCAGTGACAAAATACTTGGCATCTTTTTTCCCTCCCCTCGCTTCAATGTTGGCATGATTACCGCTTTAAAAATGAAGACGCTAAGAACTTTATTCTAAACTTTTTACCAACATTGAAGAGGGGTAGTAGGGGGAAGAAAAAGTGCCAAATAAATTTGCCCGAGATTGTCCGAGTTTCAGATAGTGGAAAAAAACATGGATCATTAGGTGTTAGTGAGGGCTATATGTGTTTTCATTGGTGTACATAATTCTGATAATATGCGGATTTCGGCATTTTAAATGAGACATATTTACATACAGTTGTGTTTCCTATAAATTATATGGTGAAGTATGTGTCTTTTAAAGCAATCCGGAATAATGTCGGGATTGCATGAGATTTGGCTTAGAGGATGGAGTCATATTACACACGAGTTTAGGAATAATAATTGGAAATAGACAATTTACACTAATTACTTATTTGTAATTGCTTTTCTTTGCATCCTATCACAAGTTAATTGTTATTATGAATAATACATAATAAAATTTGTAAAATATATCAATGGAAATCAAACAGAGGTCTGAAAAAATGTATGTAGTTTATGTTTGGATATATAATTAACATATTGTATCCCGTGCAAAGACAGTGACCATTCTTTAGATGGCGCAATTATCGGTACACAGCCAAGATCTAAAAGAATTGTATGGTTCTCTTTATATATTCAGCTGTGTACCGTGTGTAGTGTTGAGAGGTACACAGCGGGGTTACGTATAATCTTGAATATATTGGAAATGTATTAATGCTTATCACTTGATTTACAAAAGCATAGCAAGCACTACTGGTGGCCAGGGATAAAATTACATGTTGTCGCCCCTGGGTTTTGGCGCCCTTTAATTGCTGCACCTGGGAATATTTTTCTCCCTGCACCAATTACGATGGTCCTGCATTGCATTAATCAGGGGCAGTGTCAAGTTATATTGGGGTAGGGACTAATGAGTTTCAGAATGTGATGCATATCGTTTGATTTCTAATGTCATAGCGAGCACCACCAATGGCCGGGGACAAACTTATTTGGGCGCCCCTGGGTTTTGGCACCTGGGAATATTTGCACCCTGCCCCAATTAAGACGCCAATCGTTTCCTTCATTTTAGGCAAGCTGGTAGTACACACCATCAACTTCATGGGATTCTTGGCAACATACCCAGTGTTTAATATCTGCACCAATAGACTTAAAGCAAGTCACAACTACTTGCGCAAAAGCGCCTCGATCTTTAACCTTTCCAATATCCGCTTGACTGCAAGTTATGAAATATACCATTCTTTAGTTTCTGGAGTTCAGCTCTTGCCCCACATGATTTGGATAACCTGGATTGTTAATAATACGAATAAATTAGGCCATGTTTGTATATTGTAGTGTCTGAAGAATACCGTTTTAATTGCACAACCCCACGCATGATCCCAAATTCAGATAATCTTACGCAACACTATACAACATTTCATTCCAATATTCCAAGCCTTCTAAATGTAAATACGATTATAATGATTTTACAATCTTGTTCTTGCTTCCCTTCATTAGTAACTACATACTTCAACACGTAATTAATGCAAAACATAACTGTCTTTAAATGTCTCATTCCAAATCTTTATACGAAGCCTGCATGATACCATAATTAACTAAATAAATAAAAACACATATAACCATCACTTACATCTCTTAATATTCTATGTTTTACTATCCGAAACTCAGACAATAAGGGACAAAATACTGGCACCTTTTTTCCCTCCCCCCGCTTCAATGTTACCGCTTTAAAAATGAAGACGCTAAGAACTTTATTCTAAACTTTTTACCACATTGAAGAGGGGTAGTAGGGAGAAGAAAAAGTGACAAATAATTTTGTCGGTGATTGTATGGTGCAGGTTTATTTTATTTACTTCACAAGATCCGACACAAAACTAATTTCTACAAAAATGCTTAAAATAACTAATGTTGTAGTTAAAAGAATACCCACTGTGAAAAAGCTAAAATCAACGCCATCTAGTTACAATGTTAAGCTAACATATGAAACAAGTTTGTGAATTTAAAGAATTCACTAAAAAATACTTCTAAGAACATGTCAGGCACAACAAAGTTTCAGTGTGGGTGGAGGAAGAAAAAACTAAAGAATTGAGTTCTACACTTAAAATATCCATAGGATTGAAATGCAAAACTTCTTATAATGAAACAACAATTACTACTGAGAATGGTGGGAGTGTGCCCCCCTCCCCAAAACCCCTACTCTGTCTTGCCTGAAGGTTGCATGGTATGAAGACATGCCAAAATGAAATAAGATACTTAACACCTCCAATAAGCGCCTTCAGCAGAAACATACTGATGCAGGTCAAACCAAACACAAATTCTAACGACAGAAAAATTCCTGATTGATAACAGCTGGTACCTGTCTTTTGTCCATCTGAAATGACACCTCGAACACATGGCCCTCCAGGATGGAACCAAGATGCCACTCAGCCATTTCCTTTATTGACTAATGATCATGACGCATCAAAACACCCAAAGAGATGAATCACTGTCTTCAGAGACAATATTTTGGTACTGATGTCAGTTTTTGTGATTTAATCACTGCTAGACTAAAAGCACAGGTCCAACAAAGTATGAAGTAAATTTGGCAAGAAATAACTAAAGGAAATGAACTATAATGGATTTTCCAATATGAAACAACTGACAAGTCTATCCAATTAGCATACGATGAATGGCACTGTACATCTATTGTTTGGTAATTAGTCTTTTTGAGCTAATCAGAAATATGACGAGAGACAATATGTAAGTATATAAATATCACTCAATATCAATGTTTCCTGCATGCAAAATATTCATTTGAAAAATTAACATATTTGTTAATGGAGATGACTTCCTTTAGCAATGCTTACAGTTTTACAGTTATGTTAAATCATAAGTATAGAGGTCAACTCAAACATGTTCATAGTGCAAGGAAAGGAATAAAAAGATGTCCTGGTTTGGACAGTCAGGTTCTGTTTCTAGAGTCATCAGCCTGTTGATGTTTGAAACGTATATCAGAAGAAGAAGAAGAAGATGATGGTAGGTACTCAGTAACTAGGTACGTAGTTTGGGTATTTTAAATCCTTTTCTCAACAGCAAAGGATATATGAAGATGTCCACGGCTGAATTTGATTCTGAATAGGTTAAGTCGGCAAAAATCCTTCTAGAGAACATGAACGCCAACCGAGCATAGCAAAAGTATGAGAAAAAATAATAATAATAAATCAATTAATAAGCTTAGCAAGTTTAGGTTTGAAACAGTTTAAACTTGGTGCATGTACAATGTCTGATGGTAAAGCATTCCAATCTTTTAGTGTTTAAGGAAAGAAGGAGTATTTATAAACATTCTTTAAATATATTACCAGATAAGCAAAAAACTGTTTGACAAACCAGTTGTGGTGAGGTGCCGGGGAATGAAGACCCACAAGGGTTTGCTTGCCAAGCTGATGCTAGCAAGTCAGTAGAGGTCCCTTGTTAATAAGGAATTTAATGTTTTCCAAAATCTTTTCCTGTTAGGAAGGTATTCAAGTTGAAAGTTTTGTGTGATTTGCATAGAAATGACTGAAATCAGGCTACATTTTTAATGTTCGGTACTTTGTAACTTATGAATTTTAAGTTTGTTTGTTGTTTTTTTTGTTTTTTTCTCTTCCATTTTTATTGTATTGTACAGCGCTTTGAGATTCTTCTGAGTTAAAGGCGCTTTATAAGCACCAGCTATTATTATTATTACAGTAGATATGACATCAAATCCTGTCATTCCTCAAAAGTGTTTTTGTATATTATTCAAATGATTTCCTGTCACTTGCAAAAATTGAATATATTACCAGATGAGTAAAAGAGTCCAGAAAGCTAAAGTTAATGATCAACTGAAGAAATTTTGAAGAAAGAAAATACTTAAAAGTACTCAAACAAAAGTTTTAATTAATTTCCATCTAATAATCGATTTTAGAAAGTGAGGAAGTGATGCCAATTTCCGACAGCAGACTTTCTTTCCTAGTCATGTTCATGGAAAATTGCTACAAAATTTTAATTTCAAATTCATAATCTCCTGGACGAAACAAGCTATCACCTCACCTAGTCTCTTCGGGCCTCCTGGCCCATAAAGTGCAGTGCACTCTCTCCACTGGACTCTGTTATTTGCAACATGTCTGGCTTCTGTCCATGAGCTCCATCCCATCACATTCCTCTCCTTCTCGACTGTCCTACTATAGGTCGTTCTAGGACGACCACCTTTCCTTCTCCCATCTGGTTTCCACATCATAGCTGTCACACAGTCTTTGATAGTGCTCATGCGCATCACATGACCAATCCACCTCCACCTTCTTTTTACTTGCAGTGCTGATTTTGTCATGTTTAGTGATTCTCAGTATTTCATCATTAGATATTACATATGGCCATCTGATCTTCAAAAATCTACTGTAACTTTTGAACATAAATGTATCCAGCTTTTTATTATCTGCTACATTAACTCTCCATGTCTTGCAACCATACAAGAGTACAGACTTAACAAGAGAGTTTAAGTCGTATTTTTGTATATTATGAGAATGTGCTTGAGTTCTATATCTTATTTAATTTCATAAATGCTACTCTTGCTTTAGAGATTCTGTTTTGAATATCTTCCTCGCCACCACCTTGTAAGCTTACTGTTGCATAAAAATATCTAAACTTGTCTGTTTCATTTACTTGTTGGTTATTGATATAAACTTTGTTTGCACATTTGCTGTTAACTTTCATGAGCTCTGTCTTATCCTTATTAATTCTTAGCCCAGTTTGTGCAGCATACTGATTGAGCCTGGTCACTTTGGCTTGCATGTGTCGATATGTAGATGAAAGTAGAGCGATATTATCAGCAAAATTTAAGTCTTCAAGGGTTGACATGAACTTCCATCCAATTCCATTCCTGTTATTATCAGTCGTTTTTCTCATCACCCAGTCTACCACCATCAGAAAAAGGAAGCCTGGAGTTACAGTACATCACCTTGCTTTACACCACTTTTGACTTGAAACCATTCAGATTCCACACCATCATCTATAACTGCACATTCACTGTCTTCATATAACGCTTTAATCAAACATATTATCTTTTGTGGAATACCATAGGCTGCCATTATTTTCCAAAGACTTTCTCTGTGCACTGAGTCAAACGCCTTCTCGAAGTCAACAAAGGCGATATATATGGTTGACTGCCATTCAGCCACCTGTTCTACCAACTGTGGTGTAGCGGTTTTTATACATGTCTACAGACCACGAGGCCCTGGGCTCAAGCCTGAGTTGGGTAGACATGCCAGTGCGCCACAACTGGTTATCAAAGGCCGTGGACATTGACTTGGTTGTCGATGTTATGTCTGTCCATACGTCGTACCTTTGTTCTCGTCCAGGTCGTATTAAGCATTTCGTGATAGCATTGTTACTATCATAACTGAATGCGCAGGCGACGTCCCCGTCATTGTAATTGTGTGTTCACTCGTCGTCATCGCCAGCCACCTGTTCTAAAATGTTGTGCAAGATGAAAATTTGCTCGATGGTACTCCTTCCTCTTCTAAATCCAGCCTGTTCATCTCTCATCTTACTGTCAACACCACTTCTATTTCTGTCAATTAAAACTCTTCCAAATACTTTGCTTGGTATGGATGTTAAGGTTATTTCGCACCAGTTTTCGCAAACAGTAGTATTGCCTTTTTAGGTATTTTTGTTATCAGTCCTTGCTTCAATAATTTTTATATTTTTATTTTTCCATACAATTTTGAACAGCTCTTCAAGCCATAATACTGATGTGCATATGTCAGCTTTTAACAACTTGGCAGTTATATTACCCTTGCCTGCAGCTTTGTAATTCTTTAGCTTCATCAATGCTTTTTTTATTAAGCTATCACAGTAGCTTCCTAACGGTTTAGATTTGATTTTTCACCCTCCATCATACGAGATACATGTAGATACATCTGACCTCTACACTACTGACCACTGAATACTACTTAAATAATAATAGCGGTATATAAAAAGGATTTATATTTAAAGGATGCGATGAGCTGGGGGTTGTGATGAGTTAAAGGATGCGATGAGCTGGGGGTTGTGGTAATTAAAAAAATGCGATGAGCTGGGAGTTGTGATGACTTAAAGGATGCGATGAGCTGGGGGCTGTGGTGAGTTAAAAAATCGATGAGCTGGGGGCTGTGGTGAGTTAAAAAATCTATGAGCTGGGGGCTGTGGTGACTTAAAGGATGCAATGAGCTGAGGGTTGTGATGAATTAAAAGATACAATGGGCTGGGGTTATGGTGAGTTAAAGGATGTAATGGGCTGGGGGTTGTGGTGACTTAAAGGATGCGATGAGCTAGGGGCTGTGATGAGTTAAAGGATGCGATGAGCTGGGGGATGTGGTGAGTTAAAGGATGCGATGAGCTGCGGGCTGTGATGAGTTAAAGATGTAATGTGCTGGGGTTATGGTGAGTTAAAGGATGTAATGGGCTGGAGGCTGTGGTGACTTAAATGATGCGATAAGCTGGGGGTTGTGGTTAGTTAAAGGATGCAATGAGCTGAGGGTTGTGATGAGTTAAAGGATGCGATGGGCTGGAGGTTGTGATGAGTTAAAGGATGTGATGAGCTGGAGGTTGTGGTGAGTTAAAGGATGCAATGAGCTGGGGTTGTGGTGAGTTAAAGGATGCGATGAGCTGGGGGCTGTGATAAGTTAAAGGATGCGATGAGCTGGAGGTTGTGGTGAGATAAAGGATGTGATGAGCTGGGGGTTGTGGTGAGTTAAATGATGCGATGAGCTGGGGGCTGTGATGGGTTAAAGGATGCTATGAGCTGGGGGCTGTGGTGACTTAAAGGATGCGATGAGCTGGGGCTGTGGTGACTTAAAGGATGCGATGAGCTGGGGGCTGTGGTGACTTAAAGGATGCGATGAGCTGGGGGCTGTGGTGAGTTAAAGGATGCGATGAGCTGGGGGTTGTGGTGAGTTAAAGGATGCGAAGAGCTGGGGGTTGTGGTGACTTAAAGGATGCGATGAGCTGGGGGTTGTGGTGGGTTAAAGGATGCGAGCTGGGCTGGGGCTGAGATGAGCTGGGTGCTGTGATGAGTTAAAGATGCGATGAGCTGGGGGGCTGTGATGAGCTGGAGCTGGAGGATGTGGTGAGTTAAAGAATGCGATGAGCTGGAGGCTGTGATGAGTTAAAGGATGCGATGAGCTGGGGGCTGTGATGAGTTAAAGGATGCGATGAGCTGGGGGCTGTGATGAGTCAAATGATGTGATGAGCTGGGGGCTGTGGTGACTTAAAGGATGCGATGAGCTGGGGGCTGTGGTGAGGTAAAGGATGCAATGAGCTGGGGCTGTGGTGAGTTAAAGGATGCGATGAGCTGGGGGCTGTGGTGAGTTAAAGGATACGATGAGCTAGGGGCTGTGGTAAGTTAAAGGATGCGATGAGCTGGGGCTGTGGTAACTTAAAGGATCACGATGAGCTGGGGCTGTGGTGACTTAAAGAATGTGATGAGCTAGGGGTTGTGGTGAGTTAAAGGATGCGATGAGCTGGGGTTGTGGCGAGTTAAAGGATGCGATGAGCTGAGTGTTGTGGTGCGTCAAAGGATGCGATGAGCTGGGGTTGTGGTGGGTCAAAGGATGCGATGAGCTGGGGTTGTGGTGAGTTAAAGGATCCGATGAGCTGGGGGTTGTGATGAGTTAAAGAATTCGATGGGCTGGGGGTTGTGATGAGCTAAAGGATGCGATGGGCTGGGGGTTGCGATGAGCTGGGGGTTGCGGTGAGCTGGGGTTGCGGTGAGCTGGGGGTTGCCATGAGCTAGAGGTTGCGGTGAGCTGAGGGTTGCGATGAGCTGGAGGTTGTGATGAGTTAAAGGATCGATAAGCTGGGGCTGTGATAAGTTAAAGAATGCGGTGGGCTGGGATTGCAATGAGCTGGGAGTTGCAATGAGCTGGGGCTTGCAATGAGCTGGGGGCTGCGGTGAGATGGGGGCTGCGGTGAGCTGGGGGTTGCAATGAGCTGGGGGCTGCATGATGAGCTGAGGATTGCGATAAGCTGGGGATTGCAAAAAGTGAGGATTGCGATGAGTTGGGGGTTGCAATGAGTTAAATGATGTGATAAGCTATGAGATGATGAGTTAAAGGATATGAGCTGAGGGCTGTGATGAGTTAAAGGATGCGGTGGGCTGGGGTTGCGATGAGCTGGGAGTTGCAATGAGTGAGCTTGCGGTGAGCTGAGGGCTGCGGTGAGCTGGGGGGTTGCGGTGAGCTGGGGGCTGCAGTGAGCTGGGGATTGCGGTGTAAGCTGGGGGTTGCATGGTGAAGCTGGGGTTGTGGTGAGATGGGGTTGTGGTGGTCTTTCAGGTTTTGCTTATCACCTTCAGTAATTCATCAAGAAGTTTAGGGTCCTTTGTTGTTTGAACAGCTACCACGAAAAAGCTACATGGTCACAGATTACCTAGATTAATGTGTGTCAAGTTCTGTGGCTGCAATGAAGACTATTATTCCAGGTTGTGCATCGTTGGTTTGTTGGATAAAGCTGAAGCATTTCTTCAGCCCTTATTCTCATTGGTGCATTCAGAGATGAAATGTGCAATGGTGCATAGAATGTACATAAAGACAGTTGAGAAGCACCTCAAGTACCTCTCCATATTTCTCCGAGGCAAGTAGAGGAACACACATAACTCTCCCAAGAGAAGAAAGCTCATCCATGCACCCATCCACCCTCCCCCACCACACACACAGACATATAGAAGTTGGAAACTATTCATTCTTATGAGATAATACACATTATCCCAATGTCATTTAGTGTAAGTATAAATTCAACATGCATTGCACAATCCATTACAAGAAAAAAATTAATTGACTCCCTTCCTCTTAACTGAAGTACCACCAATCTCTCATTAACTAATTCTTTGAATCTAATTATAAAACATGCTTTCAAGAATCAGAAATTTAAAGTTAAGGAAAAAAAACATACTTTGTAAACAAGAATCATCAGAAACTGGAACAAAGGCCAAATGAAAAATGCAAATCAGCAGTCATGAATTTCTTCACATACCAAAGATTATCAAAATAAGAACATGTTTCTGTCCACACAAATGTGCACACAATTACTAGGGAAGATGAGAATAAGATTTAACGAGCCAAATGTTTTACATGACTTTCTTTGCATTAATTCATCACTTCTTACTACATGATAACACTATTATGAAACAGAGTCACTGCTGGAAGTGATGGAAATGGATGTAAGCATTAAAAAGGAATGCTTTGGATGGTGATAAGTTTGAGAAAATGAACACTCTGTTACGGAAATGAAACTAAGGAGAAGATTCAATAAAAGAAAAATAGAGCTGATTTAAAACAGAGATTAAGGAACATTACTTATTGATCTTACCTTTTGCAAGTGGTATCACTTTTTTGCTACTTGAGATAATTGAAAAAAGAACATCCAACATAAATTCCAAAGTCTTTTAAAATCCAGTTTTGCTATGATATTCACTTTACCAAAAGGTAAAGTATCAGGAGGAAAAAACTATTTCCATTAAAAAAAGGAAGCCATTCCGTTTTTAGAACGATCCCAAATGTTGTGCATTATCCACAATTAAATTAGATAATACGTGGTCATACTGCTCATCACCTCAATTTCCTCTGTGTAATTAAATGATGAACAGAGTACCCCCTTCTTTTGAATATGCATGTCGAGAGACGAATATATTTACATGCTTGATTACTTAAAAAATCTACCGACAATGGTCTGTTAGCAAAAAGACATATCTTCAGATGTGTGAGTCAGTGTCATCATATAAGTTACTTCCTATCACATGTAATTTACAATATAATATTTCATTCTGGGGTACGCAGAAGGTCACAACTTTACATTTTCAACTGCTACTGCATATTCATGAGAAGGGAAGGGCCACCTGCTAGGATGAAGGGAACTGGTCTGGGAGGAAGTCATGTATACACTTAATTATAACACATCACCTCTTATCATGGTACAGGATGTGAGAAACAAAAGGAGACACAATCAGTGATGAGGATGAGATAATAACTGAGGACAGGTTTTGACAACACTTCGGGATGCGTAATGCCATCTGGGAGGGAACCTGTGATTATTCTATTTCTAACGTCATACATAATACATTTTCTGTGTTGCGATGACTACAGCAAATAAGTTGTGCATTAAAACTGTCAAAGTAAATTATGACTAAAATGAAAAAATATAAAACAGTAAATGAAATCACTTCCTAAGAATCAGTTTGCAAATAAACAAATCCTGACTTTGCTTTGGTTATATATGTGATGAGCATCCTTTAAAGTTTTATATTTGGTGGAAAGAACTTTTCCATTTCAAATGATAAGTTACATAATAAATTTTCTTGTGTCGTGATGACTACAGCAAAAAAAGTTGAGCATTAAAACTGTTTGACCTCGAGATAAACTATGATTAAAATTAATAAATATAAAACAGTAAATGAAATCACTTCCAGAGAATCATTGTTTACAAATAAATAGATCCTGAATTTGTTGGTATGAGGGTCTTTTTCAATGCAAAAAGTTGAAGAATACTACAAAATAAATCAAAACCAAAACAAAACTAGAATGGTAAATACCGTTAAGGTTCGCATGCCCAGCAAATTGACACCCATACTATATGACCCGGCCAATTATAAAAATGGCATCTCATATGATGTCTCACATTGGATCCCATCTCCTACATGGCATCCCATGTCTCACTTGGCATCCCACCCCATCCCTTGTCCCACATGGGATTTCACCATATCTCCCACATGGCATCCCACCCCATGTCCCACATGACACCCCATCCCTTGTTCCACATGGCATTCCACCATATGTCCCACATGGCATCCTATCCTATGACCCACATGGCATCCCACCCTATGTCCCACATAGATCCCATCCCATGTTTCAAATGACATCCCACCCCATGTCCCACATGACATCCCATCCCATGCCTTGTCCCACATGGCATTCCACGATATCTTTCACATGACATTCCACCATACAGTATGTCTTACATGGCATTCCTCCATGTAGCATGCCACCATATGTTCCACATGGCATTCCACCCTATGACCCACATGGCTTCCCACCCTATGACCCACATGGTATCCCACCCTATGACTAGTATTAGCACCGGGTCAAAAAATCGAACCGGGTACCCGACCTGCATTATCAGTCGGGTATCCGATCTGCCGATAAGGCCTTTTTAATATTTTTTGCGGAAGTAGTATGAGGTAAAATCTAACAATGTACCTTGTAAAATCTTGTGACATTTCTTGTTTTTTTAATCGTATCTTTGTTTTTGTAATTAAAGAAATAAAATACAAATGTTTCTAGTCTCTTTCATTGATTGACCTGTCTTCATAAAATACAGTACAATAATAATAAACTCAATTCCTCAAAATTTCACTGAACGGGTGTTTTCTGGAATAATACGCGATTCCACGGTTCTGTTATGTGCACTCTCAGTAGCACGTAACAATTTCATTTAAACACAACCTGGGATTGGTTCATAATAGATGTTACATTTTTTTTTTCAGCAAATAGCAAACACGCTTTCAAAATAGTTTGGTTAATATATTTTTTCTGCAGCATACTACACACACTGCTTGTTGCGTGCTGGTTTGTATATCTTTTTTTTACAGCAAAGTTTAGAGTTTAAGTTTTGTGCTACTAGTACATGTAGTACTACTAGCGTACCTACATTACTAGCCACATCGCTCATTCAACATCATTTCTGCGATCTGTGACAATAATTTATGATTGTTTTATTGCATTGCGTTGGAATAGAAAAAAAAAACACTTTTATAATTCTTGTAAGTTAAGATTTATTCTATTAACATACAATTCTGAAACAGAAAACAGTTTGTAATTGGTAATATTATGAAAATCCACACCCGGGTTGTATTTTCGGAACTGGGTACAACTCAATCAGTCGGTTACCCGGATATTTTGGGTACCCGTGTAAACACTACATATGACCCACATGGCATCCCACCCAATGTCCCACATGGATCCCATCCTACATGTCCCACATTAATCCAACCATATGTACCACATGATATCCCTCCCTATGTCCCACATAGCATCCCTCCCTGTGTCCCACATAGCATCTCTCCCTATGTCCCCCATGGCATCCCACCTTATGTCCCACATCAGTGGCTTCCCACCTGATGTCTCAGATGGCATCCCACCTTATGTCCCACATTGGATCCCACAATGTTTTACATGGTATCCCTCCCAATGTTCCAATGACATCCTACTTCATGTCCCACATGGCATCACATCCCATGTCCCCATGACATTATACCCTATATCACATAGCAATCTACCCTGTCACACATGGCAACCCAACCTATGTCACACTCTGTGTTACCCATGGCATCGCACCCCATGTCCAACATGGCATTCCATCCTGTTCCACATGACATCCCACCCCATGTCACACATGGCATCCCACCCCATGTACCACATGACATCCCATAGGCTCCATAAGAAGTCTCATCCTAGCTATCAGTCCCTGATTGAGCATATTATGTATGAAAGTGTCAGTACATATAATAACTTTTATGCAAATGACTTGGTGAAATGGGGTGGGACCCATGTCCCACATGACATCCCATCTCATGGCATTCCACTGAAAATCCCACATGGCATTCCACCATATATCCTACATGGCATTCCACCCTGTTCCCCATGGCATCCCACCCCATGTCCCACATGGCATCCCACCCCCATGTACCACATGACATCCCATAGGCTCCATAAGAAGTCTTATCCTAGCTATTAGTCCCTGATTGAGCATACCATGTATGAAAGTGTCAGTTCATATAATAACTTTTATGCAAATGACTTAATAAAATAGAGTGGGACCCAAAGTCCCACATGACATCCCATCCCATGGCATTCCACCCAAAGTCCCACATGGCATTCCACCATATATCCTACATGGCATTCTACCCTGTTCCACATGGCATCCCACCCCATGTCCCACATGGCATTCCACCCCATGTCCCACATGACATCCCATAGGCTCTATAAGAAGTCTCATCCTAGCTATCAGTCCATGATTGAGCATACTATGTATAAAAGTGTCAGTTCATATAACAACTTATATGCAAATGACTAGTTGAATAAGAAAAAAGGCAGAATCACATAATTATGCCTGATATAGCCCTTGGTGTATACCATATTATATGTCCCGCATGGCCCCCATCCATGTCCCACATGGCATCCATCCCTATGTCCATATGCATTCACATCTTGTCACACTCCCTGACTGAGCATACTAAATAAAATAAAAAGTCTGGTCGGTTCTCATATACTGTCGCAACTTTATGCAAATGATCCAGAGGTTGCGTTATAATTTTTTGCCTGACGTATTTGCTTACGACAAGCCCTTGAGGTTCAGCGTATTTTGTAAATTTGCCGTCGTATGTACAGGGCATTGCGTAATGTACAGGGCATTGTGCGCTAGAGAAGCATGCAAGTAATTGTTAATACACACACTTGTGTAGGCCTGCCTCGCTGAAGTGAATGAAAATTGCGCTTAAAATACCAAAAATTGGACTATTATTATCATAAAAAATATTAAGAAAAAGTTAATGCCTAATCCTTGTATAATGTTGATTGAGTCATGAAATTTGGGTTAACAATCGCAAAATAAACTAGAAAATACTTTTGTTTATCGTATCCAAACTTTCATAAGGTTTCAGTGAGCTTTGACCAATTGTCAACAATAATATACTATTCAGATCTCGAACACGACTACTACTTTACAGTATAGTAACTTGACTTGCAGACTGTGATCACTTCACAGATACATGATCGACGCAATACAGGAGGAAAGTTGAATCCTAGCTAATAATATTGTTGACAATTGACAGTGTGCATTCAAAACAACATCAAAACTTTCACGTACACAAGTACACTGTACAGTGTACGTATATCATGCATAGGGCCTAGGGTCTATGTACCAGGGAGCTGTTACTTTGAGTAACAGCTCCCTGTATGTACTAGCCTATATGTGTTTATGACAGCACTACAGGCATGTTGAATCATTCGGCTGTTAGTCTCGTAGTTGTGTCATTTTTCTTTTATTTATGAGTAATTCAAAATCATTCTTGTGTGAAATAAAACCTTGCAATTGCATCAGAGAGATAAGATGTTTATAATTTTCATTTATGTTAATGAAAAACTCTAGTGTAAAATTCCACATGCTATATCTAAATCTTATGACGCAGGTACAACCTGTATCGTAAAAAATTTCAGCCATGGCGTAATATACGACAAATTTGTCGTTAACGCAATCTCTGAAATGATCACAATAATAAAGGCTGAGTTTAATAATCATGCCTGATACAACTGTTGGTGCCCAAATATTTTAATAAATTTAAAGGATTTTAAATCTAAAGCGCTACGAGAGAGATGCCTGAGGATATCCAAAGAATATTGAAAAAATGTATCATTTTACAGTTATCTTCTAAGGAAATATCAAATGTTTTGTAGACTTTTAAAGAAAACTAGTCTTCAATTTGTCTTAAGTGTCTCTGAAAAACTTTAACATTTTGTAATAAAATTCCAGCCTTCCTTAAGAATATCTGAAGAAACTTTAACATTTTCTGAGAAACTCTGAAGAAACTTTAACATTTTTCAAGGGATTCTCAAAAAACTTTAACATTTCTGAGGAAATCTCAGGAAAAACTGTGGACAGCTGGACAGACGAATTCACTATTACATAGGTTTGCATTATGCTTCGCATGCTCACCAATGAATAACTCCAGTGAAGTTCAGTTGCTGCAAGCAGAAAACAAAGAGCATTTTTGTATTCATTAAATTTCATTTTGTTGTTTGTTTGATGAGGCTTAATGGCACCATGACAACAAGGGTCAAATTGTGCCTAAGAGGTCAGATCATTCTAGAGGTAGGAAGGAAAGGAAACAGGGGGAGAATGAGAAAAATACAAGAACAAATTGTCAGAAAGCTGTGATCGAGAAAGGAGGTGTATGGGTGAAAAAGACAAAGTAGAGAGAGGGGGTGGAAGAGGAAAATCAAATGTGGTTGTAGAGGGAAGCATGATGAAGGAAGGAGATAATTTTATGCAAAAGGTTTTTCTGGAAGAACTCAGCAATTGAGTTGTGGGGAGTGCGGGAAGCTTTTGGAAGGTTGTACAAGGGGCAAGCAAGGAGAACTTTATGACTGTGAGGGTGAAATGGCAATTGTTGCAGAGGGGTTGGGGGGAGCCAACAAGGAGGTGGGAGTGAATGAGGTGGGTGTGACCTATTCTACGATGGGTAATATGAACGTTGTCGATACGAGAGAGGTTGTTGATGGTGGGTTTGATCACAATGGTGGGCTGGATGACGTTGGGTTTATTATCAATTTGGGAGTTCCATGAGGTTTGCCAGCAGTCACGAACAAGGGAAGCAATAAGCGGTTTGATGTCAGAAAGGGTTTGGGAAAAGGAATAGGGGGGAGGTTGAGGGCAAGCTTAGCGGCTGTACTAGCCCTGTCATTGCCAAGGATGCCAACATGGCTGGGTATCTTTGTGTGTGATACTGATAGCACGAGGATAATTGATCTTCGTTTTGCATCATGTCAATCCATAACGATCACTACAATTTATCATGCTGTTTATAGCGACAGTTTTTCCAAATTCGAAGATTCAAAATTTCAAAAATATGATAAACAGCGTCAAGGAACCAATTATCGTCCCTTATCACTTATCGGTGGGCAAGTGACCATGGTGTGTGAGAAAAAATCACTCCTTGCGCTGATTTACATACAGTTAGAATAAAGTTAGCTTTTTTGACCAATTACAGCACTAAAGTCACGCTCATGAGTCATGATATTCATCACAAGTTTTATATCCAGGGGACGTCTCGCCCATACACAATAATGTGTTGTAACTTGGTAGTCAATGTATGCATGTAGTCTTGCACAGTGCATGAAGTCGCCCATACACAATAATGTGTTGTAACTTGGTAGTCAATGTATGCATGTAGTCTTGCACAGTGCATGAAGGGTGGGGTTGGCTATGAATTTATGAGTTAATTGTCTTGTGATTTGCAATATTGTTATAGCCGGGATTTATAATGGATTTACAAGACAAAAGGACTCGGGAAAGAATATCAAAGACTTAAAATAAACAAGATTTTAAAGAAATGAAGGTACAGTTGTTGTGTTCGTGGAAATTTTAGCCAAGAAAGAAGAGACATTATCCAGGGACATTATCGAGCAGATTCGAGCCTGTTATTACCAGTACACGTAATATTTATAACTGCATTGCATTTCCAAACATTCTCATTTTTTAATCATACTATTAATCTAATCTGCATAAATATCACAAATTTTTACAAATATATCCAAAGATACTTTAAAATACATTCTTACACAAAGCATGAACTTTCTTTTTATTGAAATAAAAGATATTTTTACCAATCTTTTAGATTTTTTTTTATAATGAATTGGTTTTTTTTTGGTACTTCCGTTTTTTTTATAGTTTTTATATATATGAAACATAAATCAGACCAAAACCAGTTTCGCAGAATCGGATTTAGTTACAAAACCAGTAGACTGTGCAAGCTTAGATCCAGTTACCAATAAACAAACAATCACAACGTATGAGTGTTCCAACTCCACTCCAATCACCAGTAAACAAACAATCACAACGTATGAGTGTTCCAACTCCACTCCAATCACCAGTAAACAAACAACCACAAC
>JAIGNY010001088.1:5000-35677 GCA_020152595.1 Chiridota heheva
CAGGTACAATTTGGTCGTTCCAGCCTACTGTCAATAAAATAATATAAGTCTGACACCTGATGCAACTTTCAGTGTTGTACCTGATGTAACTTTTATTGTGGCACCTGATGTAACTTCAAGTGTGACACCTGATACATGTTCAAGTCTGACGCCTGATGCAACTTTTAGTGTGACAACTGCTGTAACTTTTAGCTTGACATCTGATGTAACTTAAGTGTGACACCTGATGTAACTTCAAATCTGACACCTGCTGTAACTTTTAGTGTGACACCTGATGCAACTTCCAGTGTGACAACTGATGTAAGTTCAAGTGTGACACCTGATGTAACTTCAAGTGTAACACCTGATATAAGTTCAAGTCTGACACTTGATGCAACTTTTAGTGCAACACCTGATGTAACTTCAAGTGTGACACTTGATGCAAGTTCAAGTATGATACCTGACGCAACTTTTAGTGTGACACCTGATGTAACTAGTGTGACAACTGATGTAAGTGCAAGTGTGACACCTGATGTCACTTCAAGTGTGACATCTGATACAAGTTCAAATCTGACACTTGATGCAACTTTTAGTGCAACACCTGATGTAACTTCAAGTGTGACACTTGATGCAAGTTTAAGCCTAATACCTAACGCAACTTTTAGTGTGACACCTAATGTAACTTCAAGTGTGACACCGAATGCAAGTTCAATTCTGACACATAATGCAACTTTTAGTGTGACACCTGATGTAATTCCACGTGTGTCACCTGATACAAGTACAAGTGTGACACCTGATACAAATTCAAGTCTGAGACCTGATGCCAACTTTTAGTGTGACACCTGATGTAACTTTTACTGTGACACCTGACGTACCTTCAAGTGTGACACCTGATGCAAGTTTAAGTCTTACATTTGATGCAACTTTTTTGTGACAACTAATGTAACTTCAAGTGTGATACTTGATGCAAGTTCAAGTTTGACACCTGATGCAACTTTTAGTGTGACACCTGATGTGATTGGTAGTGTGATACCATATGTAACTTCAAGTGTGACACCTGATGCAAATCAAAGTCTTACATTTGATGCAACTTTTGTTGTGACACCTGATGTAACTTCAAGTGTGACACCTAATGCAAGTTTAAATCTGACGCCTGATGTAGCTTCACCTGTGACACATAATGCAAGACTTGAAGTAACATCTTGCAAACAAATCATAAAATGCGGTGTATTCAAAACACTAAACTCGATTAGGCCCGATATATTTGTTTCTTTGCTTGTCCTCTTCTACACAAGATAAACATGTTTTACCATTTGTTACGCGGGGGAGGTAAATCCTTACCAAAAAATCAAATAAAACATCAAGTTTCCTGCCATACGAATACTCCGATGTATGATATATTCGTCAATACAGTTTAAACAGTTAAATTTATGAGTCGTGCACCCTCATTCCTTTTTTTTTTTCCAGACAAGCATCCAGTAGTCTTCTGGTCTTAGTCATTGCTAAATATTTATTTAATTCTCCATCTATCACGTACAACATGCAGTGACCCATATCTGCATACAGCGACATGCAATTAAAAAAGAATGAAATTACGTATTGATAAATTTCAAATTAGTAATTTCAAATTTAAGAAAAATGTATGGCACCACTAGTTTTCTTTTTAAATTGAAATTTCAAATTCGTGACTTCAAATTTCAAACTAAAAAATGTATGTCTCTAATAGGCCATCATACAAAATGAAGTAAAGGTTACAATTTTAAATCGACCATTATTACGATTTCTCTAACTTTACTCTAAATTGGCACTGCTCCCTGTTTAACTCCAGATTGACTTGGCGTGCATATCAGATACGACGCACAACAAGTCCAATGATGACGACGACGACAAAACACAAAAAAAAACAATCATATGAGATGTCAAGGACGCAAGCAATTTGCGATCAGAATAAACCAATAAATTGATTTTTTTTAATAACAAAAATTCGACATGGCCCACGTTTCCTACGAAAAGCCTGTAATGTATATATTATCTAGAGACGAATATATTATTGACACACTTTTGTGTGAACGTTTAAACAGGGAAACAATTGAAACAAAAGATACAAGTAATTTAAATGATGATGTTTGATAGATTTTAACAGGTCAGAAATATATGAATTACAGAAGGAAAAAAAAAATACATGCGTTTAAATATCCTAACGTATTTTCTTTAAAAAAAAATATGTTTAATGGTGTATTCAGCTTTCGGTGCCAGGGAAAACGGGAAATTTTCGGGAAATGGCTGTATACCAAGAGGCGATAAAGGAAGCGGGGGTGTGGGAGTGAACTGAATTTCACCTTCCCGGTTGGGAGGTAAAATTTTGAACTAAAATTGAAGGAGGCTTGTGATAAAATATTGGAAAACATTTTTGTAAAAATTACTCTAAATCTGTGCAACTTATTAAAAAGGTTTGGCAAGATTTCCTAAAAAATGAAAAATGATTGCTGAGAATAGAAGAAATTCCACAAATGAAAGAAAATTGCCCGAAATGAAAGAAATTACCGAAAATCGAAGAAATTTCCCCGAAAATCCAAAAAAACTTCACCAACCATTGGAAGAAAATGACTAGATTATTTTAGGGGTGGATTCAGGTGTAGAAAAGGAAATACCGGGGAGGCGGAGTGGGAAGATTTTCCAAATGTATTGGTCACAAGTGGAAAATAATGTGCTAGGGGTGGAGAAGGAGGGGGGGGGGGGCTTGGTACATACATAAGTCTGAAAGCACAACATCTTCATTTATCTCACTGGGTGACAGGAACTATGCAGATACAGAAACTTACCTGTCTGAATTGTTTTAAGAAACATTTCCTGTCAGAAACTATCTCCATAGATCTGATACCCACGTCCAAACTTCAAAGAATTACTGTATCCAGGGCTGCTTAATTGTGAAAGGCAAGACTGTCTTTTTGCACACCTGCCAAAAATATTGTCTTTAAGTCTACAAGCAATCAATGTTAAACCTGATGCACCTACAAAGTAGGTCATATCTTGACCTGGTTTTTAAAAGTCAGTAATTATATACACTTGTATACTGTTTGCAACATTTACATTATAAAGTCAATGTGGAAATACCTCTTGTTAGTATGCAAATGTTCCTCCCATACATTTTGCCAAAATAATGGGGAACTTTGTTTAAGGGCCTCATGTTTTCTTTACGGCCCACGTACATATCTTGGTAGAATATATGCTCCGAATGTTTAACATTAAAATGAACAGGGAAGTAAGTGCTGATACGCACATCGGGAATCTTGATTTAATTTCACAACTTTTCTAACTCCACTTAAGTTGTTGAAGTCCTGTTGAGATTTAATTCCCCAGATATGTATCACTTTGTTTTTCAAGGGGTTTTGGGGATTTCTTTCGCCTTTAGATTCTCCCTCAAGGATTAAATTGATAACTTGCCTGTCTTTGGTTTTAATCTTGAATCCATTGCTAATTGAGATGTGATACATTGAATGTTTTTGGAAAATTTTGTTTTTTTCCTTTTGATTTACATGCACTTCTGACAATCTGGCAATAATGCACTTTACTTGAAGGTATACAGAGAAGTGACTTAAGTTGATTTGCTAAAAGGTGATTGCTGTTGAAATCAACCATAAAAACAAACTGTCAATATTGGTACAAAATTTGGTGTATTCGGTTTGACTCTTCATCTTTTCTGCAAATGTGCATATTGCCCCTTACATACATGGAGAGCTCTCTCTAATCTTGCCATGAGCTTTGTAATAATAGAACCTATTCATAGTTGCAATTTTGAAACGAGCTTGCAAGCTCGTAGAACAACTTGCCTATAACAAGCTTGCTACAATCAGGTACATTGCCATGTGCTAATGGAAGCTTGCATGCTGAGCTAAAAGCTAGTGAGCCTAAAATGAGCTCAGATTTGTTTTTGATCCGTTCTGCTGTTATTGTTGGAAATTAAATTATCAGTAAAATTTTTACGCCCTGTCAGAATTTCTTGAAGACATGTTTAAAGCTGGCTTAGCAAAAAAGTTTGTCTTTTAATGGTACTCATGCGCGCTGCAAGCAGTGGTTAACTTCCCATGAGCCATCAGGGAATGTACCGTGAGTTGATTGCTCTAATTGGCAGGTTTGTATGGGCTAATGCATCAAATGGGCTGTTAGGGTTTCCATATACTGCTAACAGCATTGGCGGCTCGCCATAGTGGCTAGGTTATGGGGCGCCAAGTGTCAAAAAATTATTTACATCAATTATGGCATTGTATTAAAATAATGAAGTGCTTTACATATATTTACATAGATTTTTTGTGTATAATTAGTTTTTGCACTTCCATTATATCTATATAATTTGATCTTGTTTCTCCGTTATATGTAAATAATTTGATTAAGTTTAAAATTGATTATGAAAAATTTTTTTTTTCAATTCCATTATATGTAGATATGATCTGTTCTGGTTTGAACTTTATTCATAAATAATTTGTTTTAAAATTTAAAATTTGTTTTGGTTTGAAAATTATTTATGAATAATTGTTCTGGTTTGAACATATTTAAGTAAATTGTTTTATTAATTCTATTATATGTATATAATTTGTTATAGTTTGAACATTATATATACATAAATTGTTTTATAAATTCCATAATAAGTATATAATTTGTCCTACCTTGAAAAATTTAGATAAATAATTAGTTTTCGTAATTCCACTATATGTACATAAACCTCTCTAATTTGAACATTTATATATATATATATAAGTGATTTGTTTTGTTATTCCATTTTTTAACTAATTCATTATTAAACAAATAATTCATTAATAAAGAAGTAATTCATTATTTAACAAATAGTTAATTATTTAACAAATAATTCACATATAATTCATTATTTTAAAAATAATTCATTATTTATAGCATAATTCATTATATAAGCGTATAATTTACTATATAGCATAATTAATTATATAGCATATAATGTTATTGTATGTAAATTTCAACTCTCATGAATATACATATTGTCAAATGAATACACATATTTACGCCAACCATGGCATTTTAATCGGCCATCGCCTTCAGCCAACATTTTCTACAGTCTTCCAACAGTTCGCTGGGTAAGCGAACAGTAAAAGCAAGTAAGTTATGCTAATTTTCTTTCTTCAGCTCTTTATTCTAAAATATTTAAAAAGGAAATAATTGTTTGTATTGTTAAGCCTTTTTTAGTGCACAGAGAGAAAATTAAGCCCCAAATGTAATCTCAAATTAAATCGAGAATGCATGGTGACATTCACTGTCTCTCTAAACTCCACAGTGTGTAGTGTATACCTATTCTATGAGATTGCATCTTCAAGCCATTATTTAGGGCTTGTGCTTAGGCCTATACATCGAAGCAATACACGAATGTGGCAATTATAGTTTGAAATTATTATCTCTCAGTTATATTGTTGTCACCATGTAGCATTGTAAATAAAGATGAAGTCTAAACGGCAAAATCGAGCTTGGCGGGGAACCATGAGTTAGACGTTCCCAAATTCATTTCTAAATTTATTTTTGTAATAGGATGTATAGCATATTGTATACTGGTATAACCCACTACTTACAGGGGAGGGGAAAAGCTTCCCCCATGACCCACTGAATACGCCACTGGTCATATGACCTAAATCCAAAATGAGAGCATGCATATGATGGTGAAGTACAATAGGGTAAGACTGCATGATTTTTAGTGAATTTGGGAATGAAGATCGTATGCGTCACCAGGGGGACGGGGGTTAGGGGGTTGCAAACGACCCCCCTTTTTTCGTTCAACAAAATTATAATGCTATGTTTTTGAAGGTGTTCTAATAAATCACATGTATCACCAAAGAGGGTGGGTTGCCTATCAGAAAATATTCCTTCAAGAAGTTATGAAATAGGCCTATCCCAAAAATTGACATATTTCTACATGTTATTACATCAACAAATTATGTAGATGCATGATGGTATGCTGTACTGTACACAGCTCTAGCTCTACTGCTCTCTAGGGCATATGAATTTGCTCGTCACTTTTCCTGCGGACACGTATCTTTGGATTCTATGTCTTAATAAATTTAAGTACACATAACACATACATGCACGTCATTTCGATGTTGATACTTCAGATGTAAAGATAAGTTCACAAAAGCATGCACGGATACCTCAAAAATATGTAAAATTTGATTAAACTCAAAAATAGTCAAACGTTTTTTATTATCGTTTCTATTTCAAATTGACTAAATTCTTGTACTTGGGCTCATAAGCATGCACAGGTATAGTCCGAGATTCCTCTGACATTTTCCATTTACAATCAATTTGTTCTTTTTTTGACATTTTGCTTTTATTTGTTACTTGGCCCTATGTGGATAGCGTCAATTCAAAGCAAAAGCAAATCTCAAACGACGTATTAATAACACTGAAGGATAGTATTTGTATCAACACCATCAAAGCTAGAGGATTCTCCAGCTAGCACAGGTACTGCAAATATAAAATATGTCAAATTGCATCCACTTTTAGGCCCTCAAAATGACTAACCGCAGAGCTTCCGGTGGCTTCACCCCTGGTCCTCCACCGGGGCTTTGCCTGGGCCCCCAAAAGTGGGCCCCTGGACCCTCCTCAACTAACAAAGCGGGTCCCCCTACCCGTCCTGAACCCCCATGATTGAAATATAAGCCATAGTATATAGGTCTAGTTCCTAGCAGCAATTATACTATATTCACAGAAAGTATAGAAATAAGATGTGTGGCACTAAAAACTTCCTGAAATGATGCAATCCTTTGAATGTTGTAGCACCACTCACACAGAATTTCAGTCGCACATACCCCAGGTGTGTAGAAAAAAGCAAGCAAGGATACATACAAACGTCAAATTCCATTCACTTCTAGGCCCTCATAATGACTAAAATCGCAGAGCATCCGGGGGCTTGGCCTCATGAACCCCCTGGACCCCATGCCAATCATTTCGCGATTCGTGCTAACGCGCCTTTAAAGTAAAACGCCATCATTTTGTGATTCGACTAGGCCCCTTTTATATTCTCTGGTGACGCCTATGAAGATGATAAAAGGCACACCATTTGTATTTCATGATGCTGATTCTTTTAATACTGCTGTAGTGTTGTTGAGTGTAATCATATAGTTATTTCAGAAGTTGTAACAAAGTTTGATGTATAAATGGTTTTTGTGATGATATGAAAATTAAAGTTTGATTGAAACACCAAACTTTGACTCCTAATGAAAATAGGGTACCTTCTTCTATTCATGAAACAACACTAGAAAGCAAACTGCCACTGATTTAACCCACATTCAGTTTTTGTATACACTGTTGTGTTAGATATTCCACAGAAATCAAAACTTTGCATGAATTCACCAGAAAATGTTAAAAACCCTATCAATGGCCTATTTTTGGTACAATATTCACAATTTCCAGCATGTAATTTTGTTTGTGCTTAGACCAGTTATTATCATACAGAATAAACAACATGTACATGTCAGTGATAAACAGTTCTTTCTTTAAATTTTGCTATTATTTTTACTGTTACCTACTGTTTTAAAGCATGCAGAAATGGTAGGGCTAGTCAGTGGTGGTGCGGGGATTTTGATGCCTGGGGTCTTATGAATAAAAGAATTACCTAATGCCAACAAATACCTAATATTCTAATTTCTGTGAAATAATTGTGATATTTTTAAATGTTAAAGCAACATTTAGTTTCATATAATTATCTTTCGTAAACAATTTCTGTGGTGTGACTTTACATGGAAACCTCAATGTTTCAAAAGTACCAGATGTAAATGCAAGAAGAGTTGCCCAATTAGACTTGGAGAGAAAATAGTGAAATCCTTTCATACTGTACCATTTTCCCAAATGAAATTTAAATTGGTAGTATATATATACCCTGTAAACTGCTAAACTTTGTAAGCTGTTCCATGAAGATAATGTTGACAAGAATAAAAGATACCCATCTAATGAGAGGAGAGATTATGCATTGTAGAGAAATGTTTCATGTATGTAGAGTTTATTTCCATACTGTTCGCTACTTTCCCGCTCCCCTGCTCCTTTCTGCCCTACATGCAACACCGATTTCTTGATCAAGCATATCCTCTTAACCTGTCCCATATACCTGAACTCCAGATCACACCTCTCCCCCTTCCATCTCCATATCCGATCTTTTCAAGAACAATCCTACCTCCAACTTCATCACCCTTCTCCAACTTCATCACCTTTCTCCGCAATAGCTATCTATTCTATCTGATCTAAACCTCCCTTTCCTTTCCTTCTCTGCCTTACCTTCCTCACCTTCCTTTTATTACCTTAACTTTTTCCCCTTCCCTCTATCCCTCCTCCCTTTCCTCTCTGTCCTAACTCAAGCACCTTAGTTTTGAACACCCTCTTGAAACATTTGACTCTGACTGCCGCAGTGCCATTAAATATCAACAAACCAAACCAAACCACACCATACTGTCTGCATTCATCGGGAAACTGGCTGTGAGGGAAAGGAGTTAAAACAAAGATATTATATAATTCTTTATCATGTCATGGGAGAAAAGTGAATGTTTGATCATTCATCCACCTTTACCTGCAGCATGGTGATGTATACAATATGTACAATGAATTTTTTCATTTGCATCTTTGTTATCTTTTGACACATAATTGTTGATGTTGACAAAATAGTGAAAATACACAGAGACATTTGAGCACATGTGTTTGTCTGTATAGTGTCTCTTTCTATGGAACAATGACAATGACACAATTTATTTCTAGCAAATAATAATACATATGTGTAACAGACAAATTATACACATCTTCAAATTAACAAAATATATTTGTAATCTTTGTCTTGTGTCTAATCCGTAAATTATTGCATAGAAAAGGAGAAAACTGAAGTGTAATACTTATAAAATATTTCCCTCAAAACAATATTTTCAACATGAATCGAAAAAATCTGAGATAAAACAGAATGTTTGTTAATCATTTTGAATGTCAAATCCAAAATGTGTCTGAAGTCTTTCTCTCTGAGGCTGTGAATGTCCAATACACTATACATAAACAAAAATAAGATTTTCAGTTAATTGATCAAACTGAACTTCAACAGGTGATACTACTTTATAGTTTGTGATTTAAACTATTCACACTTTAAGAGCCACAAATTATAATTTAACAATGACCATTGGAAGTAGAATCTTATTAGACGATAACATTTATAAGCTTTGAAGTGATTATTTAAATTTATTCCCCCTATATTTAATGCGAATATATGAAGGTGTACATCCAATTTAGATGAAGCCTAATAAAAGCCTATGAACTTCTACTACAAGTTTTGAAGTGAGTAAACATGCTGGTTTTGATTTAGCAACCAAATCAATTTTAAAGTGGTTCATCGCCATCTTTATCCTAACTAACTTTGGTTTTGGTGAAATGTAAGATGTTAGAAGCCCTGCAATGAAGGGAATGGGGATGCACAACTATGCAGAAAGAATTTATGCTATGACACTAAAACAGAAGCATAGTGACATGGAAGAAACATGTCATATTGGACATCCCATTATGACCAACCAGGAAGCATGATGCAACCCTGGGATACAACTGTCTTGTACATTCAGAGGATTAATTTGCTTTATTAGTTTAAGAGAATCTTCATGAGCTATGTAGTCAGGAGGATCATGATCTGATCCAGAACTGTACTTGCTGGAAAAATGATTGGTTCATATGAATTTTTTAAATGTTGTAAATGAGGCTCTCATCTGTGATTTAATAATTTCAACCTGGTTAGCTCAGGTGGCAGCCTTGCAGGAACCAAATAATGATGGTTATGAAAATGATTAAATGTTGAAAATACTGGTAACTGTTTGAAATTGTACATGTCAAATTCTATGTCATCTTTATTTTATTTTATTGTAGGAAAATGTGACAATTACATCACATAATGTGGCACTGTCAACCATGAAGGAAAGACATTTTTCACCTTCTTACTAGTCAGCCTACACATTGGATTTGAAATTGACTTCTTTTCATATACTTTCAGCTATTATGAAGTGAGCCCACTTTTTATCTTTAACTGATTATTCTGAATTTTTGTTTATGCAGTAAATCAATAGGAAAAACCATTCCAGAGGTGAATATCACAAAATCTAACACAAAATAAATTTTGATTAAAATAGTATTTTGTTTATTTCCTTCATGAAGAGGTAGGTATGCCGGGCAGTTATATATCTAAAATTGCATTTAATTTTTTCCTTAACAATTTAATAATCCATGGGCTGTATTGTAATATGGAGACTAAATTAACTATTCCTCTCAATAATGTATCAGAGACTTCAGATTTTCCTTCAGGGTTTGTTCCTGGTAAGCCTAAGCATGTAGGCCTAATTATAAGACATTGACAGTGATCTCAAGGAATGACACAACAACAAGAAGCTTGTGTGCTTTGAAGAGCCAGGAGAATGAAATTAATAGGTTTTACAATTATTCATTCAAAACCAGCAAATTGGCATTCACCCTACAGGGAAAATAATTAAACTTGTCAGGCATTTAGACAAAGGCAAACTGTAATTATCTAGCTGCACCTTAACCCAAGGACTTTCCACACAGTTTTTGGCTAGGCCTACTCAACTTTACTAATGTAGACACTAACAATATGTGTAAACGCTTTTTGAATTTTAATGTGAGCTTATAAGCTTGTATGCGTGCCGCGTGACAAACACTAAGCATACAAAAAGACAAACGATTTTTGAAGAAAAAAAATGTATATGGCTTGTCATTGCTTGCTAGGAAACTTAAAGGACTATGGATAACTAGAGTCAACATGGGCTTAATTTGTTTAAAGTATGATCCTAACCATTAAATCAGCAAATAATTTCATCAAAATTGGTTAGAAATTGACCAATTTACAGCATTTTTAATTTTTAGCTATTATTGCACAATGATCTGTGACATCAATGGGGGAAGGATCTTTCCTCACCTTTTGTACAAACATTTGTTTTTTTAAATTCCTCTGTTAATTTTATTTAGAATATAAGCATTAGACTTTGGGCAATTTTTTATTTTTTTAACTTGATCATACCCTGAATCATGTATCTATAATAGACATTCTAAAATTCACAAGTGAATTTGAAGGACACTTAAGAATTACATAAAAAAATTGAGTTGTGTTCCTCTTACTATGGCACACATTCTGCACAAATGAAGAAATCTTGAAAATTTGTTCGGTAATAACTTGAAAACTAAATAAGCTTCTCACAAATTTTAATAAATATTCCACTCAGATTTCCATGCTCTTTCACATCTTAAATCTGCTGGATGTCCGTAGTCCTTTAAGCTTAAGCACAGTGCTGTTACTGTTTGATGCCCTTACATGGAATTTGAAATTGAGACCAGTGATATCTCATAAATAATTGAACAAATTGGTCAGCAAAAAAAGCCCAAAAACATTGGCAAATGTCGGTAATGATAAAGTAGGCCATGCCTGAAACCGGAGTAAAGTGTTGGTATCTTAATTAAATACGCAGAAGGCAAGCTGACAGTGACTTCCCTAACTAAAACTAGTCAAATGGTGAAGTACTAGTCAGATAAACATCTGACTGTAGTATACGCTATAGCCATTACATGACTGCAAATACTGTATTGCATGTAGTACGTAGCATGTAGGGCATACAGAGGGAGATGTTAACTCACTAGCGAAATACAGGCCATACGAATCATCAGTGTGCATAGGCTAGGTCTGTGTGATGTGGCGTTGCCACTTGCCGCCTTTGGCTTTCATTTCTAAAGCAGGCTCACTAACATCGCTATACATCTGTACATGGGAGAGTGCTATGATTGATATCATAAATTTACTTGGGCGAACATTAAAATCATTGACACCCTGTACCATAGATGCATACGCGGTATCAGCACGCATGTTAATAACCGAATTATATACTACATGCACCCACAAAATCAGGCAAGCTCTGTAAAATTTCGACTTGATAATTCCGTATTTTTCCTATTTACTAAAAACTTAACCAACATGCAATAATTACTTTGTTAACCAATTACTGCATTGATTAAAAGTGAATCCTAGATTAAGGAAAAGTAAGTCTCAAACTTCTGACTAAGTAGACTGCTATATATGAATATTCAATATTGCTATCTAATAAAAACCTACCTTCCCCTACAGAAATGGGGAGACGCTGCGAACAAGTATTGAACGTGTATGACGAGCTCGTCAAAATGTTGAAAATGAGCTCGCAGCGAGCTCGCCAATTCTGTAAGTGAAGGAAAAGATAGACACGTAAGAATGGAGAGCACGTAAAAATGGCGAGGTCGTAAAAATGGCGTGGTCGTAAAAATGGCGAGGTCGTAAAAATGGCGAGGTCGTAAAAATGGCGAGGTCGTAAAAATGGCGAGGTCGTAAAAATGGCGAGGTCGTAAAAATGGCGAGGTCGTAAAAATGGCGAGGTCGTAAAACTGGCGAGGTCGTAAAAATGGCGAGGTCGTAAAAATGGCGAGGTCGTAAAAATGGGAGGTCGTAAAAATGGCGAGGTCGTAAAAATGGCGAGGTCGTAAAAATGGCGAGGTCGTAAAAATGGCGAGGTCGTAAAAATGGCGAGCTCGTAAAAATGGCGAGCTCGTAAAAAAAGGCGAGCTCGTAAAAATGGCGAGCTCGCTGAAATGGCAAGCTCGTCAAAATGGCAAGCTCGTCACAGGATCCAGAAAAAAAAACGAGCTCATATCCCTGACAACCTTGCCACGAGCTTCCAATGGGAACCTTTATGAGCTCGTCATATAATGAAGAGCTTGTCCACGTGGCGAGCTCGTCCAAGTGGCGAGCTCGTCCAAGTGGCGAGCTCGTCCAAGTGGCGACCTCGTCCAAGTGGCGAGCTCGTCCAAGTGGCGAACTCGTCCAAGTGGCGAGCTCGTCCAAGTGGCGAGCTCGTCCAAGTGGCGAGCTCGTCCAAGTGGCGAGCTCGTCCAAGTGGCGAGCTCGTCCAAGTGGCGAGCTCGTGCAAGTGGCGAGCTCGGCCAAGTGGCGAGCTCGTCCAAGTGGCGAGCTCGTGCAAGTGGCGAGCTCGTCCAAGTGGCGAGCTCGTGCAAGTGGCGAGCTCGTGCAAGTGGCGAGCTCGTGCAAGTGGCGAGCTCGTCCAAGTGGCGAGCTCGTCCAAATGGCGAGATCGTCCAAGTGGCGAGCTCGTCCAAGTGGCGAGCTCGTGCAAGTGGCGAGCTCGTGCAAGTGGCGAGCTCGTGCAAGTGGCGAGCTCGTGCAAGCGGCGAGCTCGTCCAAGTGGCGAGCTCGTCCAAGTGGCGAGCTCGGCCAAGTGGCGAGCTCGGCCAAGTGGCGAGCTCGACCAAGTGGCGAGCTCGGCCAAGTGGCGAGCTCGGCCAAGTGGCTAGCTCGTCCAAGTGGCGAGCTCGTCCAAGTGGCGAGCTCGGCCAAGTGGCGAGCTCGTCCAAGTGGCGAGCTCGTCCAGGTGGCGAGCTCGTCCAGGTGGCGAGCTGGTCCAGGTGGCGAGCTCGTCCAAGTGGCGAGCTCGTCCAAGTGGCGAGCTCGTCCAAGTGGCGAGCTCGTCCAAGTGGCGAGCTCGTCCAAGTGGCGAGCTCGTCCAAGTGGCGAGCTCGTCCAAGTGGCGAGCTCGTCCAAGTGGCGAGCTCGTCCAAGTGGCGAGCTCGTCCAAGTGGCGAGCTCGTCCAAGTGGCGAGCTCGTCCAAGTGGCGAGCTCGTCCAAGTGGCGAGCTCGTCCATGGGCGAGCTCGTCCAAGTGGCGAGCTCGTCCAAGTGGCGAGCTCGTCCAAGTGGCGAGCTTGTCCAAGCGGCGAGCTCGTCCAAGTGGCGAGCTCGTCCAAGTGGCGAGTTCGTCCAAGTGGCGAGTTCGTCCAAGTGGCGAGCTCGTCCAAGTGGCAAGCTCGTCCAAGTGGCTAGCTTGTCCAAGTGGCGAGCTCGCAAATTATATATATATATATATATATATATATATATATATATATATATATATATATATATATATATATATATATATATATATATATATATATATATATATATATTGCAAATACATAATATAAACATTGTATATTCTATGTCCAACATAAAAGAGCAAGTTTCTTCCAAATGGCAGAATGAATTGTATGCTTATTGGCACAATGAGTTTAATTATAATGAGTCTAATTATTGACAAGCTCATCTAAGTTTTGTCGAGCTCGGCGCGAGCTTGTCTAAGTTTTGACGAGCTCATTTATGTATTGACGAGCTCGTGACAAGCTTATATAAGTTTTCACGAGTTCACCGCGAGCTTGTCTAAGTTCTGACGAGCTCATCGCGAGCTCATTTTTGGTTCGCATGCGAAGCATTATGCGAACCTATGTAATGGCGATTACGTTCGTTCGACCGTCCGGCCGTCCACAGATTTGTCAAGTCTTTTGAGCATTCCTCAGAAAATGTTAACGTTTCTTCAGAGCTACTCAAAAGAAGTTAAAGTTTCTTCAGATATCCTTATGGAAGGTTAGAATATTCTTATAAAATGTTAAAGTTTTTCAGAGATACTTAAGACAGAATGACTAATTTCCTTAAAAAGTCTATAATACATTTGATACTTTCTTAGAAGATAACTGTAAAAGGACATAATTTTCCAATATTCTTCAAAGATCCTCAAGTCTCTCTTGTATCACTTGAGATTTAAAATCCTTAAAATTCTTCAAAATATTTGGGCACCAACAGTTGTGGTTCATTTGCATAAAGTTGCTACAGTACATAACCTGACCAGACTTTTTCTATTTAGTATGCCTAATCAGGGAGTGTGATAGAATGTGATTGCATATGGACATTGGGAGGTATGCCATGTGGGACATGGATGGGAGCAATAAGGGACATGTGATATAATATTTACCATGTTGTATACAGCAAGGGCTATATCAGGCATAATTATTTGACTCAATCTTTTTTTCTTATTCAACAACTCATTTGCATATAAGTTGATTTATAAACTGACACTTTCATTTAGAGTATGCTCAATCAGGGACTATGATAGCTAAGATGAGACTTCTTATGGAGCCTGCGAGACATCATGTGAGTCATAGGGTGGGATACCATGTGGGACATGGGGTGGGATGCCATGTGGGACATGGGGTGGGATGCCATGTGGGACATGGGGTGGGATGCCATGTGGAACAGGGTGGAATGCCACGTAGGATATGTGGTGGAATGCCATGCAGGACATGAGGTGGATTGCCATGGGATGGAATGTCATGTGGGACATGGGATGTCATGTGGGACATGGCGTCCCACCCCATTTCAACAAGTCATTTGCATATAAGTTATTATATGAACTGACACTTTCATACTTAGTATGCTCAATCAGGGACTGTGATAGCGAGGATGAGACTTCTTATGGAGCCTATGGAATGTCATGTGGGACATGGGGTGGGATGCCATGTGGGACATGGGGTGGGATGCCATGTGAGACATGGGGTGGGATGCCATGTGGGACATGGGGTGGGATGCCATGTGGGACATGGGGTGGGATGCCATGTGGGACATGGGGTGGGATGCCATGTGTGACATAGTGTAGGAGGCTATGTGGGACATGGGGTAGGAGGCCATGGCGACATGGAATGTGATGCCATGTGGGACATGGGATGTGATGCCATGTGGGACATAAAGTAGGATGTCATTGGGACATTGGAAGGGATACCATGTGGAACATACGGTGGGATGCTATGTGGAACATCAGGAGGGAAGCCACTGATGCAGGACACAGGGAGGGATGCCATGTAGGACATAAGGAGGGATGTCATGTGGTACATATGGTTGGATTAATGTGGGACATACATGTAGGATGGGATCCATGTGGGTCATAGCGTGGGATGTGATCCATGTAAGACATATGGTGGAATGTCATGTGGGAGATATGGTGGAATGCCATGTGGCACAAGGCATGGGATGTCATGTGGACATGAGGTGGGATGTCATTTGGGACATGGGATGTGATCCATGTGGGACATAGGGTGGAATGCCATGTGGGTCATAGGATGGGATGCCCTGTGGGACATATGATGGAATGCCACGTGGGACATGGGATGTCATGTGGGACATGGGGTGAGATGCCATGTGGAAGATATGGTGGAATGCCATGTGGGACATGGGATGGGATGTCATGTGGGACATGGGGTGGGATGCCATGTGGGACATGGGGTGGGATGAATGTAAATTCAAGGTCAAGCTGTGCTCACCCCTCGAAAATTCCGATCATAATACTGTGTGCATACTACCGCTTTACAAACAGATGGTTAAACAAAAGAAACCGACAAAAGTTACATACCATAACTAGTAAGATGCAGTTACGAATGAATTGCGCGGGTGTTTTGAAAGCACCGACTGGAGTGTGTGTCATGATGACGATATCAATAAGAAGATTACAGCTGTCAATGAATATATTAACTTTTGTGTTGAGTCTATTGTACCCACTACAACCCGAAGGGTATTCTCGAACAGCAAACCATGGATATTAAAATAATTGAAGATGTTGATTGGGCAGAGGCATGAGGCCTACCATAAGAGAGATTACACAACAGCAAAAGCCAAACAAAGGGCAATTAAGGGAGAAACTAAACACTGTAAATATAATTACGGAAAGAAACTTGAAAGTAATTTTAAGGGCAACGATAGTAAAGCAGCGTGGAAAGTTATGTCTAACATCACTGGTCACAAACTGAAAAAGTCAAGTAATAAAAATGCTACCAAGGACTTTGTTAATGAATCCAAATTAGTTTTACTCTAGATTTGACATGATTGATTTTAATGATGAACAGCTTTCACTCAGTGCAATGTTAACTGATATGTGCAATAATATTAACAGGGTTATTTTATCAATAGATGATATTCAAATGCTTTTTTCCGGGGTTAATGCACATAAAGCCATTGGGCCAGATTGTGTAAGTAATTAATTAAGTTATGTTCTGCTCAGATGTAGCACCAATTTTCACTGAAATAGTTCAGGATACAATTGATACTGTTGAGATCCCTGTTATTTAGAAAACATCTGCAATCTCACCAGTGCCAAAATCAAATACAGTTACCACCCTAAATAACTATCGTCCAGTGACACTTACTTCAATCATAATGAAATGTCTTGAAAAACGTATTCTCAGGTTTTTGCTAGATGAGAATGGTGTTATTTTAGATCCCATGCAATTTGCCTACAGAGACAAAAGAAGTGCTGATGATGCAGCCTTAATGTTTTTTGCATAAGATTCTTAAACACTTGGAAACACCAAATTCCTTTGTTCGGGCTACATTTGTCGACTTCTCAAGTGCTTTTAATTCCATCCAGCCGCACTTGCTGATGAACACAGTGTTAGGTATGGGTGTCAATTGTAGGTTATTATCATGGATCTTAAATTATTTAAGAGACAGACCACAGTTTGTTAAGATGAATGGCTTATGCTCTGATGTTTGGTCCATTAGTACAGGTGTGCCCCAGGGTTGTTGTCTGTCTCCTATCCTCTTTTGCTTGTACACTAATGATTGCAGAAGTAAACAAATATGCCGATGATACCGTGATTATACCAGTTACCTTCAATATAACTGCTCTGTATGAAGATGAAATTGATGATTTTGTTATTTGGTGCAATCAAAACTATCTGATATTGAATTGTATAAAAACCAAGGGGAAGGAAACGGTCATGTGATCATGCTCCAATCAGGGTTAATAGTGAGGTTGTTGAACAAGTGGACCATTACAAATATCTATGCACTATCATTGACCGTAAACTTACATTGAAAGACCAGACTGATGCAACTAGAACCAAGGCGTACCAAAGGTTGTATTTTTTACGAAAACTGAAATACTTTAAAGTTGACAATATTATTCTTAAGCTTTTTCACCAGTCAGTAATACAAAGCGTGTTGACCTTCAGTATTATCTGTATATTCGGGCTGCTTACAAAAGATTTGACTAGTAAATTGAAGACGATCGTCAGGGCCGCAAGCTATGTTGTTGGTGATGACATATGTCTGAAGTCCGTCTCTGATCTATAAAATAACATGATGCACAGAAAAATAACTAAAATATTGAATGACAACACACATCCGCTCTTCCCACTATACATTTTCTGCCGTTCACGGAAAAGACTTTGTATGCCACGGTCCAAGCATAAGCGATTCGATTTTTATTTGTACCCAACTCTATTTCCCTGTTCAACTTGAAAGCGGTCTGATAATTTGTGTTTTTAGATTTCAAGTCAAATTTTGATATTTATTTGTATATGTATATGCATGTGTATATGTATGTGTGTATACATATATGTTTATATATGTATGTGCGTGTATATAAATATGTATGTGTGTATATATGTGTGTATGTATATATATATATGCATGTGGGCCTCTAAATATATATATATATATATATATATATATATATATATATATATATATATATATATATATATATATATATATATATATATATATATATATATATATATATATATATGTATATATATAAATATATATATATATATATATATATATATATATATGTATATATATATATATATATATATATATATATATATATATATATATATATATATATATATATATATATATATATATATATATATATATATATATATATATATATATATATATATATATATATATATATATATATATATATATATATATATATATATATATATATATATATATATATATATATATATATATATATATATATATATATATATATATATATATATATATATATATATATATATATATATATATATATATTTTTACATCTTGGACGTTATTGTATTTTACCATTTACTAATATTTACCAAAAAATTTATTTTTCCTAATTAACTGTTTTGTTTTTTATATAACTTTAATGTAACTTGTATATTTATAGGTTTTATATTTATATTTCTTTTAAAATATTTGTGTACGTTTTAATAATAATACATTTATATAGCGTCCTATCTATACAAGCATATTCAAAAACGCTTTACATAGAATAACATGAATACAATACATACTTAATTACTAAAATAAACCATAAACAAATGTGTTTTGATTAATTTCGAAAACACGTGAAGACAATTGATTTTCCTTATTTGAAGTGGGAGATCATTCCTCCGAAGTGGGCCGAGTCTGCAGAATGCCCTACCCCCCAGAGTAATACATGAAATATTGGGTACATTAAGCCAGACTGCGGATCTGTTTCTCAGATCATAAGTGGTGTTTGATGAAATTATTAAGTTTTGAAGATATTTTGGGGCCATTTTATGGATACATTTAAAAACAAGTACAAGTATTTTATATCTTATACGCATTTCAACCGGTAACCAATGTAGTGAATATAACAAGGGAGTAATATGGCAATATTTGTTTGATTTAGTTACAACACGTGCCGCAAAATTATGTATTTTTTGGACATTTTGAATTAAGCAATGTGGCATACCAGCCAAGAGAGAGTTGCAGTAAGCAATGTGTGAATGAACCAATGAACAAATTAGGGTCTCTGTTGCACTGTTTGTCAACTTATTTCTTATTTTATTAATGTTGTACAAATTTACAAAATAATGCAGACCTGCATTTTTTTCATAACGTGCTGCTTTAAGTTTAAGTTGCTATCCAGCTACACTCCTAGATCACGAACACAATGGACAGCATTAACTAAGGCACCACCCACTTTGACAGATTTTTGGGTAAATTTATTGAGTTGAGGAGTAGTGCCAAACAAAGTAAGCTCCGTTTTGGCATCAATCATTTTAAGCTTGTTTTAAAGCATCCACCTTTTAACATCCTCTAGGCTGATTTCCATTTTAGTAATAGCTTCTGACTCAGAAGAAGCACTTGTAATTTTAAAACCAAGCCACAACCTCTATGGTCATCAGCATACCGAGAGACATTAGGTGAATGCTTCTTAATCACACTGAAAATGATTGAGGCATACAATGTAACAAGTATGGGGCCACAACATGAACCCTGGGGTACTGAAAAATGTATACATTTTTCAGACGAGCATTCCCCATTTACAATAACTTTTTGCCTACGATTTGACAGATAGAATTCAAACCACAGAAGTGCAGTATTGTGTACACCGAAATGAGATTTAAGCACCCTAAGCAATATCTCATGATCTACCGTGTCTGTCAAAGGCAGCACTAAGATCTAACATGACCACCAATGACACCATTTGCTTATCCATAGCCATTAGGAGATCAGACTTGAACTGTAACAAATCGGTTTCTGTACTGTGGAACACACGATAAGCTAATTGGTACATAGGTAAGAGATTTTGGTCATTCAGGTGCTGATTCAACTGTGTTACAATTGCCTTTTCTGTGATCTTGGAAAGGAATGGAAGGTTGTTAACAGGCCTATAGTTCTTGAAGACCAATGGTAGTCCTTTCTTTTTTAGGAGTGGTGTGATGACTGATGTCTTCCATTCTTCTGAAAATATTCTCTTTTGTAATGAGACAATGACAATCTTGCAGATTAGTGGCATTAAGACATCTGTACACTACATTTGTACACTATGTGAGTTGGTGCTGGATCTAAGATGCAAGTCTAAGGTTTTGCTTCTGATATGAGTTTTTTAATATTGTCCTCATTTATTGGTGACAACGTACAGAGAGGGTTTATGACACTCTCGCAATGAGTGTCTATAGGGTCATACTCTGTAGCTTCCAATTGTTCACGTGTTTTGGTGATCTTTTCCACAAAATATGAATTGAAAGAGTTGGCTAATGAATGAGGATTTGCTGAATTTGGTAGTGGATTTGATTTGTTTCTGTTTAGGAGGCTATTGATTATTGAATAAAGTTCTTTCTGATTTGTACCAGCTGCTATTATCTTATCATTATAATAATCCCTTTCAGCTTTATTCAAAAGAAATATGTATTTGTTACGCATCTGCTTCATTGTTACGCATCAGATTATGTTCCGAAGATTATTTTCTGTATGATCTCTCAGCTTTCCGCACCTGACGTTTGTGATCTTTCAGTTTTTCTGTAAACCAAGGAAGAGGAGAGTTGGTCTCACTATGATTTGTCTTTCCTTTACAGGTGCCATTTCATCAAGTGTTGATCGTAGGGCTGTATTGTAAATGTTCACCAATTCATTTACATCATTCGTATCACTCACAATTGATAATTGTCCTTCTAATCTGTCACGAAAATCATCTCTGTTCATGTTGGCAATACTCCTGTTTTTCTGCATTTTAATTGTGACTGGAGACTTCTCCATATCCCGTCTACATAATATGGCAAAGTGATCTAAAAACAAAAGATGGACCATCGCAAATTGAAGAGAAATGGCATCTGTGTCTCTAGAAAGCAACAAGTCCAGAGTATTTCCTGAAATATGTGTGACAGAAACGATGTGTTGCGTAAATCTATATGACTCAATAATATCCAGAAACTTTTTGGTTTCTGGACGGTGTAGTTTGTTCACATGAATGTTAAAATCCCCTGTAATAATCAGTGTGGTCGTGCTGATAATCAACGACTCCAAAAAAAAAAAACTGACTTCATTTACAAAATCAGATATTGTATGCCTATTTTGGGATGAATATGGTGGGCGATATACTACCACCAACTTGACAAGTTAATTTATTGCTTTTATGTCATATTCAGTATATTCAAAGGTTCTTTTTTCTTCACATTGATGTACTTTAACATTGATATTTTCACAAAAAAGAAGGCCTGTACCCCCTCTCTTACGATTTGAAAGCCTTGATTTGTCCAAACATAAGAAGCACCTCTGTTCTAACTGACTTCTTACAGAGTCATCCATGTCTGAGAGCCATGTTTCAGTCACTGCACAAAGATGAACTTCATTTTCTAAAACATAGTCCACAAGCATAAGTGCTTTATTTCTGACAGATTGTGTGTTAATGTGTCCCAGAGTAACAAAGCTCTTATTACACGCAAATGTTTGTCCTGTTAATAGGGATTACATTTCTTGTGATGTTTCGTGACAATTGAGATTGTTCGTTTCTTTGACTTTTGGTTTTCACATATTTTCCAGAACGAACTCCTCTCCGAGTTTTTTTCTTTTTTTTGACAATTCTGAAAGTCCATCAGTCCACATATTCTCTCAGCAGTCTGTGTAGAGACATTGCAACTTGGGCTATTCCTTAAAAGCTGTAGCTTATCAATGTAGTAAATCCTCTTGCAGCCTTCTTTTGTAATAATCATCTTGAAAAGCCCTAGCGCAAGTTGCAAAACAATGCTTATGCTGCAGAGAAGGAGAACTTGATTCCACACTTGAATGATCATCTAAACAAACAATAGATCTTCAACACAGCTGAGGCTTAAGTCCAGTCCAGCATTCCAGTACTGATCAATCAATATGTGCAAGCAATGGAGCCCACATGTAGATATTCTATGAAAATAGTATCAGAGTCTGATACAAAGTTTAATATGATGTATTTCCACTAAGAAATTGAAAATATTTTTGATTGAATGATACATCCAAAGTCTCTACACATATATCAGAACAATTCTTCAAAAATTTCAGTCACAGTTGTTCTTGAAGATATAAAAATCAGGATGTTTTCTGAGAGCTTGAAAGGAGAGCTGCCAACACCTGGCGCATCATGTCCTCTTGAAGGATGTTGTTGCTACAGGACAATGAATTTCCATATTTTGTGGTGGACTAAATAAATTGATCTTATCTTAGGATCTTAGTATAGAACCAGTTCACACAATGCCCTTCAAATATCACACTTTATGCGACCCGGAGCATACGGGCCTTATAAGACAGAAACTTTGGGCCTAAAAAGTGGTGCAATTCTATTTTCAGTAGCACCCTGGGCGCTATAACATTGAATACAGTATTGGAAAAAATGTTCTTTTGGGGGTATTTTGAACTTAAAGGTGGGGCCAGGATTTGCCTAATGAAAGATATAGCCTCCACAAAAGAGCCAGGCTAGAGGTCCCATAGGCGAAGTAAATTCTTCTGCTTGCACTACCTCTGTTTATTTGTTTGACATCATTTGCATGATGTTAAAAAGGGTAGATATGTATTATTGTATAAGCATAAAGTAAGAAAGAGTATGAATATTTCCCTCACCGTACATGAGATATATTCTTGTGTGATATACCAGTAGCTCAAGAATACGCTGAACATTAGAAACAGCTGCCTTAACCAAATTGAATTTAAAGAACATATGTCATTTCTTTGATTGACAAGTCTGCCACAGAGTTATGATTTGTTTCTATGGTAACAGTCTCCTTGCTTTATCATTATGATAGATACGAGATTATATGATCATACTTTATAAAACCAATCTGTCAAGATAACCATTAACGACTGTACAGTGTTGGCACTAGTTGGTACAATAAGACCTTGATATTGTACAGCGTGCGCAAGCTTGCAGCAAGCGTGCTGCAAGCTAGTATTTTGAACAATACTAGCTTTCTAGGTTGCGCAAGCTAACATTAGCTTGTGCAAGCTAGCATAAATTATTTGTTAGCTTGCGCAAGCTTGCAGAAAGGTTTGCTAGCTTGCGCAAGCTTGCAGATGGTTTTTGCTAGCTTGTGCAAGCTAATTTGTTTCAAATACCAGCTTGCAGCAAGCTTGCAGCACGCTTGTGCAAGCTTGCAGCACGCTTGCGCAAGCTAAAAAATGTTAGCTTGTCACAAGCATGCTGCACGCTTGCTGCAAGGTAATATCTCTGTAAGGGTATATATAATACATAGTGTGCTTAAAATCATGCAGATATCCGTACTTTTCTCTATACTATGAGAACACATTTTATATACCAGCTACAAGTCTTATTGTTTAGAGATAAATTGGTTTTGTTAACAATTTATTTACTCAATAATTATATTTATCATGCATGGGTAACATTAAAGCTCAATGGTGATTGAGTGTTTGTTAACTGAACCGCTGAAAATAGCCAAAAACGCTGGTTGGGGAATAAAGGGCATGTACACAACATGTTATTGGTTAAAGAAAGTTCAATCACACATCGTGGCCCAGAGGCGAGATTGCTTTTTGAATTTTCAGGCCAAACTCTTACTATATAACATGCAAATTCCTGATGCTCCAGTGCTGCTTCATGGTTAACAAATCACATCCTTACAAAACTGAGAACAAGTAAAAAATGTGGCATGGTCAAAACTGTGGATAAGATGAAATTAAGACAATAATTACCATTTAAAAAATAGAAAAACCAAAACTTTAAAAAGTCTTGAATTATGCCAGTATTACCCAATATTTGGACAATTATAGTTAATTGTTCCCCACAGAGATAATTATATACTGCTGTGTGGACATTCATCAGAACCAGCTAAATATCACATTTTGCCATTATTTGAACTTTTGATCTTACTATAATCCAAACAGAATGACTTCTTGATTTCTAGTCATATTCTTGTTTTATACTAAGATTATTTTGAGTGAGTGCATGTTATAGATTCTAATGAAGATATTAAAAAAAACACTTTTATCACATACTTCCCCTATGGAAAGCATTATCACAACTCATGGCCTGCATGGGATGATTTATGCAGATGATACACAGGTTTCTGTGTCAATATGATTATAAAAGCCGTGAGCCATTCAATTATTCTTTCACAAGTAAATACGTAGTGAATTCAGAAAGTTTACGCCCTTGAGTCCATGGATGTAGCCAGATGGGGGAAGGGGGAAGGGAGGGGTTGACCTGGTTGTTTGACCCCAAAGGCTCATTAAAAGGTAAAATGGTCCAGAAATTTTGCTAAAAGGCTATTATCATTTTTTTGCATTGACCTTTTTTGACACAATTTTGGAAAGAAAGCAAATTAGAGAGAACAATTTATGCAATTAGTATTTTTTTCTTTTTTCATGTTATTACCTCTAAAGCCAAAAGGCTGGTTACATCCCATGACTGTGTATTTTCAGTGTTATGTTATGTTGTCTCTGAATATTGATGCAAATAAAACACATAGAGCTGTGCATTAAGTATACTAAAATACATTTCAGCACTATGCGAATTAGTGTGTGTTACGCTATATAAGAACTGTGTATTATTATTACATTTTCCAGTAAGTTCAACTGCTCTATCTTCTATAGTACATAGTTCATTTTACTTTTATAGAATGTAGAAAGTTCCCATTTTTAGACTCGGTGAGAAAATGGGACTGTTATTTATACATGTCATTTTTGCACTTCAGTCGAAGAATCCATGGAGGGCGTTTTTCATTGATATAATATTTTGCAGCTGATAGACAAAATAGATTTCATGTTGCTGGTTGTGCAAAAGCATGGAGGTATTAAACTGAAATGTTGGTTAATAACTTCATGGTAAGAGTTAAACTAAAAAGAAAGAAAAAGTAAAGGTAAAGTGAAGTGTAAATTAAGAGTAAAATGAGTCGGAAATATTCCAATACATGCAATTAACTGCAAGCTGATTCCAGTTCATGCAGTTATAGATATGTTAAATAAAGGAGCATAATTGTAGAGGAGGTAGAATCTGTATGTTTTGCAGAGGCGGGGAGATGATAGGAAAATAGAAAAGAATAAAGCATCCTGACTACAGTAATCAAATTGTTTAAAATATTGTGTTAAAAGCAACATGAAAATTAAGATTCTGTGTTGGGTGTGTCAGAAATAAGTAGATATAATATTCAAATGTAGTTTCAAATATGTTTTAAGTGTATTAATATATGGAATTGTGAAAGGTTGGGTAGGGGGCTGGAGGAGGGGGGGGGGATAGCTGTACCACCAGTGTTCAGGTGATCAAGTACCTGTTCACAATAAACTTTATTATATTAGAGGTGCTTCATATTACCTTTTCAAAAATAAATGGTACTTACCCAGAATTTGAAAGGAATAATCAAACAACTGTTATATGAACATTTTTCCAGAAAAGTATGAAATTGTATTGTTTTATATGCTGGCTATATTATTGCTCAGCTTAATTACTTTCATATGCCAATTGCAACACAAGGTCAGGAAACGTGTTAACCACACCATTACCATGAAAAACAAAAGCATGGCACTTAATTTTCAAGGTGGCCGTGCATCCAGGCCTGTTAAAAATTGATTTTTTTTTTTTGTTTATTAAAAGTGGGATTCTTTAATGGAAACTTTTCATTTGCAGATTTGTTAAATGACAAGAGTTTGAATAGAGTAATTAGACAAATTTCATTCTGTTCTGTAAAAATTGAAAAACCACTGTCCTAACTAAAAAGTAGTAAATAATTTTCCTTAATTTCAATTCGAAAAATTGATTGAAAGTCGACCCACTTTTATTTTATTCAGATGATAATTGCTTTAAATTAAAACACTTTATTACTTTGTGAGGTAGACCACCAAGTTCCGTTTTGATTTTGTTAGATTTTGCTGATCATTTCAGTTTCTTTATTGTTCAATTTTAAATTTTGACAAGTATTTGCTCTACTTTTCTTGTTTAAATATGGATCTGTTCTAATTCTCTTCATCTGTAGTTTGTATAAACTATTTATGAAAAAGGTCCAAATTAGAAATTGTATGTAAATATTCAAAACTCTTCATATTAAAAAAAAGGGGAGAAATGTTTAGAGGGATGTTTAAATTAAGCCTTAAAATTTTTTGGACCTGCAGAAACAATATGCTGAAGTGTTTTAAGGAGGGAATACCAGGAATTGCCATCCAAATCTTTAAAAAATAGAATATTTCATAACTTTTAAATAATTTTTCTTCATGGCTTTCTTACAAATTTGTGCTGTAATAATTAGCAGTTCTCGAAACATTTTTTTCAATGAAAAAAAAAAGCTGAAAGACAAGATCTTCAGCTGTGTGCCTTCTGTAGCTTTAATACACCACAATTTTTGCATTCATCATCAAACTTTGAACAGTTCTGACTCAAAGAAAACTTGCTATTTTTAAAATTTAAAGATTATATTCGATTATTATTCTCAATAAGTAATTACACAGTAGGTGACTACGCATCCGCTAGTAGACAAAACAATACCGTGAAGATCACTTCTCAATGTGAAATTCCGCCAATCATTGAGTGGATGCATGTGATGAGATTTAATTGCAGGATATTAAACCAAAGAGCAAATTTGTCATTAAATTTGTTTGATCAAAGTCAAAGAGCAGTATAGCTCCCTCCTAGATTCAAACATTGCTCAATGCGTGCTGAATTATCTAGGTTCTCTGTGTATCGTCCAAAATGCTGAATTAACTAAAATTTCCCATATTTGGAGAACAAAAATTGGCATGGAACAAGACTTGATTCATGGTATGAATGCTAAGATGTAATATGATCAATTTTGAATTCATTTAAAAACTGGACACTTCCCCCCACCCTTTTTTTTGTTGATATTTGTTGTTATTTCATGCTATCCTTTGCTATATATCCATTTTTTTTTCAAAGCTGACAGTTCTGGTTGAAATATGTGTAACAAATCAAGCTTTGTGATTATTTGTTTCATTAATTGGACTATATTGCATGATCACATGATTGTATTAGTTTCATTATCAATCCACTAGAATTGTAGAAAATTCAGTTACCTATGCAAAGATTGACTTACCTACACAAAGCTAGTTTAGTTTTGGCGCACTGCTTCTCCTCACCTGCCCCACCCTCCCCCTTCCCCCCTCCTTCTAATAAAATAAATGATGATGATGATGATGATGATGATGATGATGATGATGATGATGATGATGAAGATGATGATGATGATGATGATGTTGATGATGATGATGATGGTGGTGGTGGTGGTGGTGGTGGTGGTGGTGGTGGTGGTGGTGGTGGTGGTGGTGGTGGTGGTGGTGGTGGTCGTGGTGGTGGTGGTGGTGGTGGTGGTGGTGGTGGTGGTGGTGGTGGTGGTGGTCGTGGTGGTGGTGGTGGTGGTGGTGGTGGTGGTGATGATGATGATGATGATGATGATGATGACGATGACGATGGCGATGGCGATGACGATGACGATGACGATGACGATGACGATGATGATGATGATGATGGTGATGATGATGATGGCGATGGCGATGACGATGACGATGATGATGATGATGATGATGATGATGATGATGATGATGATGATGATGATGATGTTGCAGCATGCTTGCAGCGCGCTTGCAACAAGTTAACAATTTTTAGCTTGTGCAAACGTGCTGCAAGCTAGTATTTGGAACAAACTAGTTTGCGAGAGCTAGCAAAAACTATCTGCAAGCTTGAGCAAGCTAACAAAACTGTTTGCAAGCTTCCGCAAGCTAGCAAATATTTTAGGCTTGCTTGCGCAAGCTAATGTTAGCTTGCTCATGCCAGTATTTGTTCCAAATACTAGTTTGCAGCATTCTAAAATTTCTGAAGGGAGTAAATCAATCAATCAGTCATTACTCTGCCAGCCGGTCGGTTGGTCAGTAAGTCAGTCAGTCAGTCAGTCAGTCAGTCAGTCAATCAATTTTGAATTGCAAATGAGTAAAAGAATACCTATAGTGCATGTTAGTGTCATTTCTCTAGATTTGAAACTCTGTGGGGTTCAGAGAGCCTGTTACTGTATGCTACCTTTAACTATTTGTTGGTTTAGCTAATTACCAAATAATAGACCTTCCCTGAATGCTGACCTACAGTGCAGTACTGGGCATACAAGAAGGCTCACTGACAAAAGTTTGAAGATCAATGATTTGTTAACACCTTAGATATAATTCTTGCCTTGGGTTTCATTATTTATGTAATAGTAGATACGCCTATAGATTGTTATCAAGCAAAATATGATTTACAGTAGCTGTCATGAATAACACCTTTTTGTCTCAAATATTCCAGAGATAATTGTTGCGGGCCAAATCTGGCCCACCAGACAATCCAATCTGGCCCGCGAACAATTGTCATTATATAATGCAAAACAGTGCATTGCATGACAGTGCATTGCAACCGCCAATATCGTCGCACATGCATCCTTCTAATCGTGCACGCTCTCAACTTGTTTGTTTTCAGGGGTTGTTTTGACGGGTTTTGTTTGTCACATGATGCTGGTTTTGCCACAAGATTGGCCCACGGCCTGAAGCTGTTGTGAGATGATGGCCCTTTGCAAATTTTAATTAAGAACCCTTGCTATAGAAAATAGCTTGACCCGTTATCAAATCTGTCACATCATGGTTCTGATTGGCTGTTGATGATAGCAATTTACTACTATACTAGGGTTTTGCCATTTGATTTCAGATCTGCATTTTGGAATGAACACTATATATGATAATGTTAAGAATTCAGTTTGCTTGATTACCTCTGAAATTCCCTTTTCATATACTCTTAGATTTGTAGGTGTATTTCTTGACAAGGTTTAACCTGGTAGGAACGTATTCATCATATTTCTCAAAAAGTATTTAAAGCTGTAGGTATTCTTAGAAAATTAAAAAAAGTATCTTGCCTTTTCACATGTACATATTAATGTGCTTATCCTCCCATACCTTTTTTTACTGTAATATTGCTTGGAGTGAAACTTACATCATGTCACAAGACTAAAAACCCTTTCTGAAATAAAACCGCTTATCGCTTTCCTTGTTCATGACCGCTGGCAAACCTCATGGAAGTCCCAAATTGGTAAGAAACTCCACGTCGTCCAACCCACCATTCCGATCAAACCCACCATCAAACCTACAACCTCTCTCGTATCGACAACGTTCGTATTACCCGTCTTAGAATAGGTCACACCCACCTCACTCACTCCCCCTCCTTATTGGCTCCCCCAACCCCTCTGCAACAATTGCCATTGCACCCTCACAGTCCATCACGTTCTCCTTGCTTGCCCCCTGTACAACCTTCCCAGAGCTTCCCTCGCTTCCCACAACTCAATTGCTGAGTTCTTCCAGAAAATACCCTCCGGATAAAATCATCTCCTTCCTTCATCATACTTCCCTCTACAACCATATTTGATTCTCCTCTTCCACCCCCTCTTTGAACTTTGTATTTTTCACCCATGCACCTCCTCTCTCAATCACAGCTTTCTGACATTTTGTTCTTGTATTTTTCTCAATCTCCCTGTGTTTGCTTTTCTTTCTACCTCTAGAATGATCCGCCCCCTAAGCACAATTTGACCCTCGTGGTCGTGGTGCCATTAAGCCTTCATTAAACAAACAAACAAATCATCTTCTTGTACTACAGAATAAAGATATTTGTCTTATCTCAAACATTCTATTTCCCACGCCCCATGCACATCTTTATTTAAATCTGAATTGTTTGACTTTATTTGACTTGCATATAGGTATCAGATTAGTATTTTTATCTTTCATTGATCTAAACAATTATCTTCCTCAAAACTTTAAAAGTACGTTGTCTTTCTGCAAAAAAACTCATTATATAAAAGTAGATATTCTGAGAACCTATTAATTCCCCTTTTGAAATTGTCACTGCATCACAACACACCATCCATTTGTGGCCCAAAGGTTTGGAATAATATATCCTTTATCCTTAAAAACATTAATTCTATTATCTTATTTAAAAAGAAACTCAAACCATTTTGTTTATCATCTTATGATTAAAAGTTGGAACTTTTTCATTATGTTTTTTTAAAACAACTTTAGTTGTTCCTCTCTTTTCTTTTTTTTTTCTTCTCATTTTTTCTTGTTAAGGGGGTTTCCTGTAACTTTTGCTTTAATCATTTTTTTGTATAGTTTTTTTGCAGGGAAACACAATTATAATTTCTAATAAACTTCTAGTGCATTTTCCTTAGTTACTTTTCATATCATTCTGAATGTATATAAATTCTGCATTTCTCTATGTTTAATTCTATTGTCTCTGTAA
>JAIGNY010001089.1:0-136275 GCA_020152595.1 Chiridota heheva
ACGTATAATTGAGTTAATTACTTATATTTAAATAAAGTAATTGCAGGCCTAAATTTTAATGGTAAATAGGCAAATTTATTCAAGCTGGTTGATTGCCAGAATGCCTTGCTATGCATTTCTATGTGTGAAAAACTGTTTCGCTTTTTCGGAGCCAACACCATTTACATCAATGTGAAAATTGACACGCTTTTTTAAAATTTTAGAACCCATGTTCACAGATAGCAACTCAGTTAATCTGAAAAAACAAATACCTTTTTCATTGCAGTTTGCCAGGCCAATTTCTTAAGGAATTGAGCCTTTTACCACACGTACTTTGCTATTTGGTTGTCCATGGCTTCAGAAATGGAACGGTAGTTAAGTATCAGTGCGTATTTCGTGCATGCTCTAACCATGGTGCATTTCGTGCACTAAAATCCAAAGAGTTTCGGCGTAGAATTGACTTCTTTTCGGCATAATGGCGTACTGTAGCATAAGCTTTTCTTGGGGTACTGGCCAAAAAAATCATTCTTAAACTCCTGCTAGATTACATCTAATGTGGTATATATGTTAAATAAAACTTCAAATTGTAAAATATGCATTAAGTATGTGTAATTCTGTATCCTTTCTTGACTTTATAGGTAGGCATACGTAATTTAATGTTTTTTAGGTGCTAGGTAGATCATGAATATACATGTTACTGGTCTTCAAGCAAGAGTGGATGATCTGACCCCGACTGTCAGAGTTTTGAGTTGGGAAATAGTAAAATTTAAAAAAATGGTATAATTGAAAAATAAGTAAACCAAAGCATAACAAACAAACAGCAAAACGAAATGATCTGTAAACCTAATTCTTTGTAACAACCATGCAGGTTTCGAAACTTAAAAAACTACGACATTCTTTGAACTATAAAACTTAATAAGTTGCAAACTGGAAATATTGAACATTCAACATGCACAATGTGAACACAAACCAAATACAAATACTTACCCTGATTGTAAAATATTTTAAACTTAAAGATACGAGACCGTTTTATTGTTAATGAACTAAAAACAATTACAAAAAATTACTCTCATTCCTAGTATCAGGGGTGGGTGTGTATATATTTTTTCAGTTTTTTTTTTTTGTGGGGGGAGGGGGGGGAATACAAGTGCGTACTTACAAATTTACCTGCCCTTTACCAAGTGATAAATCTTTTGGCGAAAATTTGGATGTTATGCTTGGGGAGGGGGACCAATACATTTTTGCTAAATGAAAGGAAAAGTAACACTAATGAAAAATATTGGGGATCTTGGTTCTCTTACGCCCACCCCTGGTCACCTCCTTGTCCAATTTATAAAGAAAGTCTATCGGAAATAATATGGCCACCTTTGATTTTGATATTAGGTGCATAACTTTATATTTGTTAATTAAAGAGAACAGACATGATCCCATCAAGGGGAAAGCTAATCGGTTGTTTTTTACTTAAGCTCCCCCCACCCGACCCCCAATGGCCGGTAAATGATCATCCGAAAAGCCTCATTTTGTAGAACTAAAAATTATTCCACGCAATGCATGCCAGATAAATGATTGTCGTCTTTTACAAAAACATAAGTTGCTACCTCAATGATCGCTCATCAATGGTGATTTCCATGAAATTTGATGGGGGTTGTGAGATTAGATTATTAGAAAAACAGATCCCGCCCACAAGAAATTTTGCCATATACATAGTGCGATAACAAAATTATACCCATATTTGCAATAAATGAATCAAAATGAATATTAATGATTTTTATCTCGTAGTTTATTGGCTTGGCAACTTTTTTATAAAAAGGATGTGTTCAAATTGATCTTTGTAAGTTTGCGTAATGTTTCCCAGGGACCAACCTGTACTGGTGCATTAAATAACAGGCCTTTTGGAACGGGGGTTAGGAAACTGTTGTGGAAGCCTATCCACGATGGGAGTAAATAGTTACGTTAAAAAATAACATTTTAATCAAAAGACAGTCATTGATGTATCGTGAGTTTTTGTTATAGATATATAATTGTATTTTTCTTGTCAACGATCTGTAATAGTGTTGTAAAGTAGAAAAGACAATGTTTTTGTTTTCTTCATTGAAACTTTATTGCTTCGACCGGAACAACAGCAATTTTATGTTACATTCAACAACATAGGTGTACATCATACGTCAAGTGTATTGGGTGCAAATGCAACTCCCTCAACAGGTATTGATCGGTGTGAATCCTTCCTTTGGTCGGGCCAAAGAGCCTGCTGCAGCTCTTTTGTTTGCCAAACAAAATACATCCTGTGGACTTGGCTCATTTACACTGGGGGAGTTAGAGTATTACGTAGTCAGTCATAACTAGGGGATTATGCATAGAATACTCACACACAACAGGTCTTTAAAAATCAGCGATGCACCTCGATTAAATAATTGCCTGTTCCCTAAGACTAACGATGCAATGACAGCCATCATAAAAGAGGTGATGTAGGGAGGGCGCAATGCTGAAATATTTTTTCTTTGCCATACATAGCTTTGTGTAGGCCTATTCCTGTATCAGTGACTTTATATGAATTATAAATAAATACTGCCAAAATCTAATGCATATTCAGTAGTTGTACTGTTAGCCAATCATGTTATTTTAAAATTAAAAACAATTTTTGTCACCGTGGAAAAGTATTGTAGAAGCAAAATACAAAACAAGACTTCGTAAGCTTTCTCATAGTAACTCTCTGCAATTGGCTGCTTGACTGTCTGGCGTATGCAAGTAAAGGCCTCATTGTACCTTCGGCGTAGGTTTTACATGGAATGCACACTGATGCTCGACAGGGCTGATACAGCCGCTAAGCTTGCCCTTAACCTCCTCCCTTCCCCTTTTCCCAAAACCCTCTCTGACATCAAACCGCTTATCGCTTCTCTTGTTCGTGACCGCTGGCAAACCTTATGGAACTTCCAAATTGATAACAAACTCCATGTTATCAGCCCACAATCGATCAAATCCACCATCAACAACCTTTCTCGTATCGACAACGTTCATATTACCCGTCTTAGAATTGGTCACACCCACCTCACTCACTCCCACCTCCTTATTGGTTCCCCCAACCCCTCTGTAACAATTGCCACTGCATCCTTACAATCCAACACGTTCTCCTTGCTTGCCCCTGTACAACCTTCCCAGAGCTTCTCTCGCTCACAACTCAATTGCTGAGTTCTTCCAAAAAAATCCTCCAGATAAAATAGTCTCCTTCCTTCAGCATGCATCCCTCTACAACCATATTTAATCCTCCTCTTCCACCCCTCTCTACTTTGTTTTTAGTTTTACCCATGCACCTCCTCTCTCGATCACAGCTTTCTGGCTTTTGTTCTTGAATTTCTCTCATTCTTCCCCTGGTCTCTTTCCTTACTACCTCTAAAATGATCTGACCTCTCAGGCACAATTTGACCTTCGTTGTCGTGGTGCCGTTAAGACCTCATCAAACAAACAAACAAACTGATGCTCGAGCAAAATCCGTTAGTGGTTGTTTTCCACTGTCGATTGCTCCGAAAATGGTTTATAAATGACATGCAGTAATAACAAACAATTGATTTGTTTGCCATTTCAAGTGTGATCTGTAAAATATCCATTGGTCTTAGTCAGAATGTTCTGCTCTCCAAAAAATATTACAAACAAAATTTAAAGAAAAGACAAATTTCCATTTTCAGGAAATACATTTAAATGGGTGGTCATCAAAGTATAGTAGCGATACCTTACAGCTGTAAAGCCCAATAAAAAAAATACATATTAGCTTATCACCCTCTCGCGCATCAGTTTTAAGAGAATCCCAGATTATATTTTTTAAGTACTGTATTTTTCTCATGGATCAGTCATCCAAAGTCCATGCTTGCGTTTCTTTCTACCGAAATACAAGCGATTGCCTCAGATAGTTTTCAATACTTTTCAATACACCTGATGTGTTTTCAATACACCTGATGTGTTTTTAATACACCTGATGTGTTTTCAATACACCTGATGTGTTTTCAATACACCTGATGTGGTTTCAATACACCTGATGTGGTTTACCTGAACCGCAATGCTGCAAATCACTAAAACTAGTTGGCTTGGGGGAAAAATGAGAAATAAAAAAAAAGGACGACTGCATCACTTTTCCAACTGGGTTCGGGTGATAAGCTAATAGTATTTTTACTGGCCTATTATCTATTTATAAGATTTTCTGAGAAAATATTTGTATGGTTTTTGGTACATTTTTAAGCAAGTACTATAGCTGCCCATGATTGACTGTTGAATTACTTTGCTAAAGTGATCATTTTGCTCTTTTTGCTCTAATAGATTACAGTGAAATGATTGATAGATTACTGTTCATTCAACTTGTAAATTAATAGATTGCATTCAACTGATTAATATATATATATATATATATATATATATATATATATATATATATATATATATATATATATATATATATATATATATATATATATATATATATATATATATATATATATATATATATATATATATATATATATATATATATATATATATGTAACTAGTTTACAGCCTTATTTGAATTTGACGGGATGTACTTAATTTCATTAATAAGATGTGGAACAGATACAACTTATAGATCATACTTAACTGGTTCTCAAACTTATATGTCCTTTGTCCTCTCACCCGCACGTCCCGGGTACGATTCCCGGTGGGTCTGCAACCAGTGACTTCACAACTGGTTATCAAAAGCCGTGGCCGTCTTGATATAATGTCCAGCACTGGATGATTTTGGGGCGTTAAACATTGATACGCTATGCTGTGTACTTCAATTTGACTATTTTTTATTTCATTAATAAATTGTGAACTGGCAAATGGATCACATGCAACTACTTAACACAGTACTGTATGTCATATTCAACTGGTTTACATGTAGAAAATTAGTTTGAAAATGAGTTTGACTAGAAGTTCCAAATTTCATTGATGAAATAATGATTTCTCATAGATTTTGCACTCAATTTGGTAATAGATAATAGTGAACTGGTTAATAGAATATATTTAGCTTGTTAATAGATCACATTCAAGTGATTACTACAGTATACCATATTTAACTGGTTTAACATAACAAGATGACGGGCTAAGAATGGTTAGTCACCCATAAAAAGGTCAGAAACACCACCATCACCACCAAAGGAACCACCCACTCAGGCAAACCATTGCACTCATTAACCACCCACTCAGGCAAACCATTCCATTCATTAACCACCCACTCAGGCAAACCATTGCACTCATTCACCATCCACTCAGGAAAACCATTCCATTCATTAACCACCCACTCAGGCAAACCATTGCACTCATTCACCACCCACTCAGGCAAACCATTCCATTCATTAACCACCCACTCAGGCAAAACATTGCACTCATTAACCACCCACTCAGGCAAACCATTCCATTCATTAACCACCCACTCAGGCAAACCATTGCACTCATTCACCACCTACTCAGGAAAACCATTCCATTCATTAACCACCCACTTAGGCAAACCATTGCACTCATTCACCACCCACTCAGGCAAACCATTCCATTCATTAACCACCCACTCAGGCAAAACATTGCACTCATTAACCACCCACTCAGGCAAAACATTGCACTCATTAACCACCCACTCAGGCAAACCATTGCACTCATTCACCACCCACTCAGGCAAACCATTCCATTCATTAACCACCCACTCAGGCAAACCATTGCACTCATTCACCACCCACTCAGGCAAACCATTCCATTCATTAACCACCCACTCAGGTAAACCATTCCATTCATTAACCACCCACTCAAGCAAACCATCGCACTCATTAACCACCCACTCAGGCAAACCATCGCACTCATTAACCACCCACTCCGGCAAACCATTCCATTCATTAACCACCCGCTCAGGCAAACCATTGCACTCATTAACCACCCACTCAGGCAAACCATTCCATTCATTAACCACCCACTCAGGCAAACCATTCCACTCATTAACCACCCACTCAGGCAAACCATTGCACTCATTAACCACCCACTCAAGCAAACCATTCCACTCATTAACCACCCACTCAGGCAAACCATTGCACTCATTAACCACCCACTCAGGCAAACCATTCCATTCATTAACCACCCACTCAAGCAAACCATTCCACTCATTAACCACCCACTCAGGCAAACCATTGCACTCATTAACCACCCACTCAGGCAAACCATTGCACTCATTAACCACCCACTCAAGCAAACCATTCCACTCATTCAAAACTCTTAAAACATCCTATTCAGTTTTTTAAGCTTTACCCATTCCAACGGAGTCATTAATATTTTGGATTACAAACTTATTTGAAATTTACCAGTTGTTCTTGATAAAATGATAACTTTTCTCTCATAAATCACATGCAACTGGTTATTAGTTCAAATTCAACTGGTTAATAGATCAAACTTACCTGATTATTCTTCATTTGTTTTTCTCACATAGATCATATTCAACTGGTTAATTCCTGATCATAATGCTGATGCCTTTCGTCTTCAATCCCTCAAAGAACAGACACCCGCTGATCATGTGACATCATTGTTACTGGAAGGTTTTAGCCGGTGGGATGGATCTTACTTCATCCATATTGCGCAATACGGTTACACGCAACCCCAAATGGTAGCATTCTTTCCTGGATATCCCATGCTTGTGAGATCTCTAGCATTGCTGCTATCCCCTTTTCAACAGTCATTAAGTTTCAGATCATGCATTATGATATCTGCGTGGTTTACAAATACTGCCCTCTTTTGTTGGTGCATCGGTTACAATTTACAAATTGAGTCTGAAGGTGTTAAAGGATGAAAAGATGGCACTTACATCCGCCATTTTGTTTTGCATCAACCCTGCAAGCATTTTCATGTCTGCAGCATACACAGAGACCCTTTTTGCACTCTTTAGCTTCTATGGTATGCTGTTAATTCACGATGAGCGAATATTTACTGGTGCAGTCCTGTTCAGTCTTTCAAGTTTTACCCGTTCCAACGGAGTCATTAATTTTGGATTCATTGGCTTTTATTACATCAAACTGAATCTCAGACACGTGTTTGTCGCCCTCAGTTCCAGACAACTGATATCTTTTCAAGTAACAATGATATCAGTAAGAACTACTTTACTTCTTTTGTTCAATGCTGTCATAACCTTAGCACCCATGGTTCTCTTTCAGGTATATTCATACTCCAAACTTTGTAAAACCGGTATATTTATCGTGGTTGTAGATTACTTTGAGCTCCTTTTGCCAGCCGACCAATCACAAGATTACATTGATACTTGGTCACGGCCTGATTGGTGTAAAAATGACTTTGTGATTCCGTATTCAAAGATTCAAGCTGATCATTGGACGGTGGGATTCTTACAATATTATAACTGGAGACAGATTCCTAACTTTTTATTGGTCATGCCAACCATCATTTTGTCCATCACGGCGATCAAATCATACTGCACCCACAATTGGCCCATGGTGAAAAATCTAGGTCTTTTTCCGATTCCAAGATTTTGGGAAAAATTCAGCGAAAATCAAAGATTCTTTAATGAGGAGACATTTGTGTACATTGCTCATCTAGGATTCTTGTTGACGTTTGGAGTTCTGTTCATGCATATTCAGGTATGTAAACATGCATATTCAGGTATGTAATCATGCATATTCAGGTATGTAATCATGCATATTCAGGTATGTAATCATGCATATTCAGTTAATGTAATCATGATAAATTAAGTGAAAATCAAAGCTTATTCAATGGGGAAATGTTTGTGTACATTCCTCATCTGGGATTCTTGTTGGTATTTGGAGTTCCATTCATTCATATTCAGGTAGGCAATATGCATCATACATTTTCAAATGTTGTTCATGCATATTCAGACATCAGGGGTCATATTTCTCTCTGTTCGAAGAACAGTGAATTTTGTATGCAGTAACAGTGAATTTTCAAATATGGACCACTGGCAGTGTTCTTTTCACAAGAAGGTCGCATCAAGGTCAATAACTTGCAAACATGCAACAACAAAGAAACAGTCTTAAAGATATTTTTTTTCAGCAAGAAAATGTTTTTCCCACCTTGCCTGCAATTGTTAGCACAAATTAATCATAAATACTGTACAAAAGCTGAGTGCATGTACACAACTGGATGCTACATCATGTAAATACTAAGAACTGACAAATATTGTTGTACATATTAAACAAGAAAGTAATTCTAATTTTGAAGAAAGGAATTTGTACCATTATTGGTTGGAACATTATTATGGAACAGTAGCAAAAAAATTCAACTTCAACCCCTGGACACTGTTATATTCATTCAGTACTAGGTCTTTTTTTTTTTCTTCAGCAGCGGGAGGCAAAAAGAGAGGGGGGGAAGGGAAGGGGTACATAATGTGAACACCATATATTGATCAAATTTGAAAGTATTGATGTATGTAGGGCCCAAAACATCAATTTCTTGAGTTCACAAACAAGCCCCTAGCTTGAACCAGAAAGGGGCAGGGTGGCAAGGACAAAGAACGGCATTTACGAAATAGGAAGGGGCGGACATCCACCATGAATTTGGGGGAACATCAACGTATATTAGAGAGGACTCAATAAAGAAGATAGCAGGCCATTCTCTGCCTGGTCACACATGTAACACAGCAGAGAATGCACCCAATAGAGGGTGCATTTAGTTTGGATTGAGGGACCATGCCGAACAGTTTTTCTATACATCTTTCTGTACCCGACACTGGACTTTTCATATAAAAAGTCCCGGTACAATGATACCCAAACACGACTTCCGGTATCACCAGCTTGTTTACACTCATAACAAAGAACCTCTCTGTTATCATTAAGACATGTATTTAACTTCCAGTGATACACAGTCACAACGTTGTGTGGCCACATATTGAAAGTGCACCCAAGCAGAAGTGAGGACAATGAACAGAGGATTGGATTGCTTGCACCCATGCTCGAGTAAAATGAGTGAGGATGATGAGCAGGGGATTGGGTTGCATACTGGTCTGGCAAGCTGGTGGTTTGTGCAGTGTAGTGTGAAATTGACAGTCTGGATGCATCAGGCAATTTTGACCAATTCTCCTATATTATTATTATTATACCGAATATTATAGAGCTGAAATTCATGAAAAAAACATGCTCATTAGCACTGTCCATGAAATATAATATAAATTAATATAATTAGAAGTTATAGTCCATACTGTATGCTAGCTAAGATATATATGTTTTTATTAAAGATTTAAAAGTGTTCAAATCTGAACAGTCTTGGACATCACTTGGAAGGTTGTTCCAGAGTGCTAATGCTATTGTTCTAAAGATTTGTCACCATAACTGACAAATCATCTGCATTCATCTCTATAGAGAGCAATTTCTTAATGCAAAAATATTAAAATGTAAATAGTCAAAAAGTATAGTACCTTGCAAAATTCATAATTATCCTTCAAAGTTAAGTAAATATGATGCAAAACAGCCAAACTTCCTGGACCTACACTCTGTTGGGGCACAAATAGGAACCATTTAGGAACCTCGGAAAACCTTAAAAAGGAGAGTAGGTTGTAATGCAAACGGGAAGTTACCCAAATCCTGTCAAAACAGTTTTCATGATATTTGTGTAACTTCGAATTGAGGTGTACTCCACAAATGTATTGTGAGTTAAATAGACAGAAAATAAATACGCCTAGAAGGATATTAAGGAAAACAAAAATATTAGATTTTTTTTTTTTTTTTGTGGAAAAATGAGTCGTAAATAAAACTGTATTTTGCCATGTAAACTGCACATGTTTGACCAAAGGAATGTTCTGTTAAACGTGACATACGTACAGTACTCTTTATTTTCTCACACAGGTCATCACCAGGTTCCTCTTCTCAAGTTCACCCGTCCTCTACTGGTTTGCAGCCCATATCATCTCTGAACACCACAATACTTCAAGACTGAAACCAGACATGTCATGTGACTTGCGCATCATCACAAGCGAGCTGTTTGATTGGTTTAGAGCAAGCAAAAGCTCCAAGCTGGCTGTAACGTTCTTTCTTTGGTACTTTGTGGTAGGGACACTCATGCATGTTAATTTTTTACCATGGACATAACCTTTTTAAGTTTTGCTGAGTGCACTCGCTTTTACAAAATAAGTGTGTCACAGTAGCAGATGCCACAAATTGGAATGGGGTGGGGTAGGTGTGGAGTGGGGGTGGGTAGATGGGGTGAGGGGGTTGATGGGGTGGGGTAGATGGGATGGGGTTGGGGTAGATGGGTTGGGGGTAGGGTAGGTGTTGAGAGTCCTCCATTTTGTTGTTTTTGTGTGTTGGGCCATGTAGCTTGCTGTTAAAAAAACTTGTAAATACAATGCAAGGACCTGACTCAAAACTTGGTACCCCTTACTCATTCCCCCTCCCAACATGTCCTCCTCAGATTTGGACGAATTGTCAAATCAATCTTGGTAGGAAGTAAGAAAGATGGGGGGGGGGATTGCCCTCCCTATGCCCAATGCCTTCCCATAATGCCATGTGACTTGTGCATCATCATAAGCGAGCTGTGGGATTGGTCAGTGCAAGCTCCAAGCTGATTTTCAGTTTCTTCCTCAGCTACTGTGTGGTTGGGACAGTACTGCATGGTAATTTTTTTACCATGGACATAACCTTTCCAAATTTCTTTCATTGATGAAGGTATTATCTTGTACAAAATATAGGTGTGTCACTAGCAGTGGTATCATCAGACACTACAAAATATAGGTGTGTCACTAGCAGTGGTATCATCAGACACTACAAAATATAGGTGTGTCACTAGCAGTGGCATCATCAGACACTACCAAATATAGGTGTGTCACAAGCAGTGGCGTCATCAGACACTACAAAATATAGGTGTGTCACTAGCAGTGGCGTCATCAGACACTACAAAATATAGGTGTGTCACTAGCAGTGGTGTCATCAGACACTACAAAATATAGGTGTGTCACTAGCAGTGGCGTCATCAGACACTACAAAATATAGGTGTATCACTAGCAGTGGCGTCATCAGACACTACAAAATATAGGTGTGTCACTAGCAGTGGCGTCATCAGACACTACAAAATATAGGTGTGTCACTAGCAGTGGCGTCATCAGACACTACAAAATATAGGTGTGTCACTAGCAGTAACATCATCAGACACTACAAAATATAGGTGTGTCACTAGCAGTGGCGTCATCAGACACTACAAAATATAGGTGTGTCACTAGCAGTGGCGTCATCAGACACTACAAAATATAGGTGTGTCACTAGCAGTGGCGTCATCAGACACTACAAAATATAGGTGTGTCACTAGCAGTGGCGTCATCAGACACTACAAAATATAGGTGTGTCACTAGCAGTGGCGTCATCAGACACTACAAAATATAGGTGTGTCACTAGCAGTGGCGTCATCAGACACTACAAAATATAGGTGTGTCACTAGCAGTGGCGTCATCAGACACTACAAAATATAGGTGTGTCACTAGCAGTGGCGTCATCAGACACTACAAAATATAGGTGTGTCACTAGCAGTGGCGTCATCAGACACTACAAAATATAGGTGTGTCACTAGCAGTGACATCATCACACACTACAAAATATAGGTGTGTCACTAGCAGTGGTTTCATCAGACACTACAAAATAAAGGCGTGTCACTAGCAGTGGCATCATCACACACTACAAAATATAGGCGTGTCACTAGCAGTGGCATCATCAGACACTACAAAATATAGGTGTGTCACTAGCAGTGGCATCATCAGACACTACAAAATATAGGTGTGTCACTAGCAGTGGCATCATCAGACACTACAAAATATAGGTGTCACTAGCAGTGGCATCATCACACACTACAAAATATAGGTGTGTCACTAGCAGTGGCGTCATCACACACTACAAAATATAGGTGTGTCACTAGCAGTGGCGTCATCAGACACTACAAAATATAGGTGTGTCACTAGAAGTGGCATCATCACACACTACAAAATATAGGTGTGTCATTAGCAGTGGCATCATCAGACACTACAAAATATAGGTGTGTCACTAGCAGTAACATCATCAGACACTACAAAATTGGGGAGGGGGTCTCCACTTTTTGTTAAAAAGTGTGAATCTCTGTTTCTTTTAGATACTTTATTAACATATCCATAAACAATTCAGCACAATGCTTCAAGACTGAAACCAGACATATCATGTGACTTGCACATCATTAAAAGCGAGCTGTTTGATTGGTTTAGAGCAAGCAAAAGCTCCAAGCTGGTTGTAACATTCTTTCTTTGGTACTTTGTGGTCGGGACACTTATGCATGTTGATTTTTTACTGTGGACATAAGTTCCTTTTCTTACATTGATGAAAGTATTATCTTTTACAAAATAGGTGTGTCACTAGCAGTGGCGTCATCAGACACCACAAAATTGTGGGGTTCCCAATCTCTTAATCTTTTGCACGCTTTTTCAACATAGCCATAAACAAGTCAGCACAATGCTTTAAGACTGAAACTAGACATATCATGTGACTTGCGCATCATCACAACCGAGCTGTGTGATTGGTTTAGGGCAAGCTCCAAGCGGGTTGTCAGTTTCTTCCTTAGCTACTGTGAGGTAGGGACACTTCTGCATGTTAACTTTTTACCATGGACATAATCTTTTCAGGTTTCCTTTATCGATGAGAGTATTATCATTTACAAAATAGGTGTGTCACTAGCAGTGACGTCATCAAACACTACAAAATTGTGAGGGGAAGGGGGTCCTCAATTTTTGGTAAAAAGTGTGAATCTAGGAATTTTTTTTAACATAAACAATTCAGCACAACGCTTCAAGACTGAACCAGACATATCATGTGACTTGCGCATCATCACAAGCGAGCTGTTTGATTGGTTTAGAGCAAGCAAAAGCTCCAAACTGGTTGTAACGTTCTTTCTTTGGTACTTTGTGGTCGGGACACTCATGCATGTTAACTTTTTACCGTGGATATAACCTTTTCAGGTTTCTTTCATTGATGGAAGTATTATCTTTTACAAAATAGGTGTGTCACTAGCAGTGGCATCATCAGACACCACAAAGTTGGAAGGTCCCCAATTTTTGTTAAAAGTGTGAATTTAGCACTCATTTGCACACTTTTTTTAACATAGCCATAAACAATTCAGCACAACACTTTAAGACTGAAACCACACATATCATGTGACCTGCGCACCATCACAAACAAGCTGTGTGATTGGCTCAGAGCAAGTTGGTTGTCAGTTTCTTCTTCGGCTACTGCGATGTAGCGACACTTCTGCATGTAATGTTTTTACCTTGAACCTAACCTTTTCAGGTTTTGTCAATTCCTGAAAACACTATCCTTTACAACATAGGGTGTGTCACATACAGTCGCTGCACCAGACACCACAAATTGAGGGGTTGAAGTGGGGTGGTGAGGAAATAACCCATTTATTGTTTTTGTGTGTTGGGCCATATACCGAGCCGCCACAAACGTTGATAAAGACGTATAAGGACCTAACTCAAAAAATAATAACTTGCACCCCATCCCCTTCCCCTGCACCCCCTCCCATCCAACAGTTTCTCAACCGACTTGGACAAATCAATCTTGATGGTAAAGTGATATGTCCTCCCTGTGCTCAATGCTTCAAGACTGAAACCAGACATGTCATGTGACTTGCACATCATCACAACTGAGCTATTTCATTGGCTTAGTCCAGACAAAAGCTCTTAAGCTCGTTGTTAATTTGTTTTCTTTGGTACTTTGTGGTAGGGACACTCATGCATGTTGATTTTTTACCGTGGACAAAAAGCTGTTCAGATTTCCCACTTTGTTGAGAGCACTATCTTTGAAGTAGGTGTGTCACATGCAGTGGTAGCACCGGACACCACAGATGGGGGGAGGGAGGTCCCTAATATTTGTTGAAAAGCATGAACCTATGACCCTAACATTACCACATTAAAACCAGCACAATTCCACAGTTGAGCCACCTACACATTTTTGAATAAGTGTGGGAAGTAAGGAAAAGAGTAAAACCATATGCTTTTGATTTGAAGAAATTGGATATTTATGACACTCATTGCAATAGTGACAGCATGGGGATGGGGAAAGACACCCCCCACCCCCACCCTTCCAAGTTCTCTGCAAGATTGAATTTGCAGTATTTCCAAAACAGTAGAGAAAATGTTGACGGGGTGGGAGGGGGGGAGAGTAAGGAAAAGAGTAAAACCATATGCTTTTGATTGAAAGAAATTGGCTATTTATGACCCTCATTGCAATAGTGGCAGCATGGGGAGGGGGAAAAAGACACACACCCCAACTTCTCTGCAAGATTGAATTTACATTTTCCAAAACAGTAGAGAAAAAGTTGACGGGGAGGGGGGAGTAAGGAAAAAAGTAAAAGTATATGATTTTAATACGAAGAAATTGGCTGTTCATGACACTGAATAGTGGCAGTATGGCAAGTTTTGTGGGGAGGGGGAAAGCCATTAGTTGATATGCTTCTTAAAGTTTCAAAGAGTCAGATCGACCTGATTTATAAGCAGGTCAGGTCAGACTTTTCCTCTTTATTTTCTTTATTCTCTGAAAACCACAAACAATTAGGATCAAATTTCCTGTATCAATGGCTCTAATTGTGCTAGTGCTGTTGGTCCTGGGTTGTTGTGGAAGTTGGTGTTGAGTATCAAATTAGCAATGGATGAAGTCCTTATTGTGTGGTTGGGTGGTTATTTTAATTAAGACAAGTGGTCTCATTATTTGCGACAGTAAATTTGGGCTACGATTTGCTGGAACCAATTTTTAAGGCGGACAAGTCTCACTCCCCTCCCCCTTCCGCCCCCACCCTTTCCCCTCCCAACTTCTTTGCAAGATTGAATTTCCAGTATTTTCGAAACAGTAGAGAAAATGTTGACCGGGAAGGGAGGGGGGGAGGGGGTGGGGGGTTATGACTTAGTCTCTGTCAACACTTGTTAATATATTCTCTGTCAACACCTTCTCTTTCACAGCATTATGGCTGTAGGTAATGTAGTGTAAGGAAGAAATTCATATGATAGGAAAGGTCTACCAGCATCACAAATTTGTTAACAAATTGTATGTTTAGACCCAATAATTAAACAAACTTTAAGCCAATTCTGATTAAAATTTGATGATATGTATTTTCATGGCTTGGTTAATAGGAGCCACTGTTTATAGGCTGAAGAATTTTTCAATTGCTATTAAACTTTTGGTGTTGAATGTGTGTGAGTTTGTGTGTAGTGAGTGTGTTTGAGTTTGTGTGTAGTGAGTGTGTGTGAGTTTGTGTGTAGTGAGTGTGTGTAATTGGAGAGATAATTGCATGTTTATCTTACCTAGTTGTATGTATTTTCACATTCCATGTACATATCAGCTCCAGTAGATTTGATATCCTTCATGGATCTCGTTACTACTCAGCGGGTAGTTTTAGATGTAAAAATTCACTATTTATTAGTTTCAAACCCGAGTGAGTAAGATCATGTGTGTTGTGAATAAAGAAATATTAACAAGCGTAAATGTGTTCTTTCTTTCTTTTTTATGAATTTTGTTGTGTCAAAGTTGTGCTATGTAGGGACCCCAGGGTATTATCTCAAGGGTGGGGAGACCAACCCCTCCATAACATTGATGCTCCCATGTTGAGACCCCAGGGCATTATCTCAAGGGTGGGAAGACCAACCCCTCCATAACAGTGATGTACCCAGGCTGGGACCCCAGGGCATTATCTCAAGGGTGGGGAAACCAACCCGTCCATAACAGTGATGTACCCAGGCTGGGACCCCAGGGTATTATCTCAAGGGCGGGGTGACCAACCCCTCCATAACATTGATGCTCCCATGTTAAGACCCCAGGGCATTATCTCAAGGGTGGGGAGACCAACCCCTCCATAACAGTGATGTACCCAGGCTAAGAAATTTAGGAAGAAACTACAATTTGTCATCCAAGGGACATTACAGAAAGTATTCACAACAGCAGGCTAATTAAGCATATTTCTGATGGGTGTTTCACCAAGCCCCTGTTTTCCTTCACACCCCCTTTTTCACAAACCATTGGTTCACAAATTTTAAATTTAAGAATTGCTTTTCTAAGTGGCATAGCTAAAGAGGGGGGGGGGGCAGGGAAATTTCCAAAAAGTTGAAGATTTGCACAATTAAAATTCATTGTTGGATTGATTTGGTAACCCTGATGAAAGCAATGGATAATCGTAGTCGTTGTATACCAGCCATCTATTAAGAGTTAGCAATTTTACTCAAAATTTCTGACATTTTCCAAAAGTTCTGAAGTATTTCATCAAAATATCTGACTTTCTCAATGGTTTGCTCAAAATCTCCAAAGTTTTTCCTCACAATATTCCACTGAATTCCTCAAAATCTCCCCCCCCCCCCTCCTTCCTTGAAAGTGGCCATTTTGATTAATGGGACCATCCCTTCATGTTACAAAGTTAAGGTTTTCTCAGGGGTGTTGTTCCCTGCCCTTATTTGCCTTTAACTTATTGTGTTGAATCTTTTCCAATATAAATTTGAAGTGGCTCAAAATTCATGGCCCTTTGTCTTGGTTTGTTTGATGAGGTCTTAACGGCACCACGACAACGAAGGTCAAATTGTGCCTGAGAGGTCAGATCATTTTAGAGGTAGTAAGGAAAGAGACCAGGGGGAGAATGAGAGAAATTCAAGAACAAAAGTCAGAAAGCTGTGATCGAGAGAGGTGGCCCTTTTGGTTAATGGGACCCATGCCCTACATGTTACAAAGTTTTAGTCTTTTGGGGGCCATACGCGCCCCCCCCCTTCCCCACCTATTTGCCTTAACCTTATTAGACAGGTACATACGGGGGTTAATGTGCACCCCTAGGACTCTTCCAAACCATATAGTTTATAGTCCTAAAATATATTCACGATGTTAACAACAACAAAAAATCCGGCACTCTGGAGATATTCAAGATGGCGTCAAAAATGGCGCCAAAAATGGGACAATTCTCTAAAAAGTCATATATTGGCCATAAGCAATAACTATCTTTAAAAAGAAACCTCAAAATATTATTATAGGAGCTGTTGGGAACACTTGCAACCATATTTATATTTTTGCATAACTTTGCCATATTCCAAATCCAATATGGCGGCCAATATGGTGTCCAAAATGGCCGCCAAAATGACAAAATTCTAATTTAAAAGTCATATATTGTCCATAATTAAAAAGAAAGTACAGAATATTATTTTAGGGCCATTGGGAACTCTTACCAACCATGTTTGTATTGTTACTATTTTCTACAACGGTTGACAGCTTCTAAGCCACAGGAACATGAAGAATCCTCTACCAGCCAAGGTCGGACAAAGCGCAAGCAATCTACAGAGAGGATAATTTTTAATCCCGATTGTATTTTCTGCAATAAGACTAGAAGAATTCATGTGACAAAGGCAGGCATCAACACTAAGGAGGACACTTCTTCATTTGGGCGAGATGGTTGGCAAACAATCTTAAAAATAGCAGAAGACAACAAGCATGAGTGGCTTTTACAGCGAATCAGAGGTTTTGATTTGTTTGCAAGTGAGGCCAAATACCACCCCAAGTGCCGAAAACATTATACAACAAATCCAGCACACTGGAGAAGTTGTAACCCTGAAGCAACTGCTGGACAAGCAGATTTAGAAGCTGCCCATGAATTCTGCTTCAAGCATGTTGCAAAATACCTGGAACAAACAGTAATTATTGGACGTAAAGTAGTACAGCTATCATCACTATGTATGTTATACGTTGCCAAGCTAGATGAGACACACTTTGCAAATCCAAACTACTGGGCAGAAAAACTTAAACGCAAGCTAGAAAACCATTCTAACCTGGCCCCCAAACTTGCATTCGTCAGAGTTGACCCAGAGGGTAAGGGCTGGCCCTTTTATCTTGTCTACAACTCCAGCATCTCTGTCGAAGAAGCAATTAGTCAAACCTATCAACTTGCCTCAAAGGATGCCATAAAAGATGTTGCACTGCTGCTACGAGGCATCATACTTCGTGCATTCAAAGAGACCAAGGAGCTCACGTGGCCTCCTCCACCAAGTGAATTGGAAGTAAAGGATGGAGTAATACCACCAAATTTGAAACGCTTCCTCAGCCTGGTCATATCTGGTCAATCCAAAAGCTCCTCAAGACAGGCAGAGCGGCTAGTGTTCTCCATTGGACAAGATCTTTGCAGGGCTGTCTCAAATGGAGAATGGCTTCTTCCCAAGCACATCCTTCTCTGCATGACATTGCGCCACCTCTACCGAAGTAGACAGTTGCTTACCCTCCTGAGCAGATTAGGCCATTATGAGAGTTACCTCTTTTCTGTGGAGTTGGAGACTGCGCTTGCAGTTGCTCTGGAACAGCGTTCTTCACTACTGACAGCACAGATTGTGAAATCGCCGCATAATGTTCTTTTCCATTCTGAGTGGGACAACTTCAACCAACTCCTTACTGGCATACACAGCAGACCTGCTATCAATACTGCAGCTGGGATTATGCTACAGGAAGCCAAGAAGCCTGAAGACCCAGTACACACACAAGTCTCAATTCCCAGAACTAAAGAGCACTCTCTCAAGCTAGACACACCTGCTCCATTGCCACCTTTTCATATTGCAAAGAGAAAAGGTCCTAACATAGACCTACAGAATGTCCAGCAGCCAGAAGAAAATTTGGCTTTGTTACAGAGAGCTTTAACAGTGTACTTCATCTGGGCTTTCTGTCGAAAAGCAAGTAGTACTGACAAGCAGCAGATACCAGCACTGTGTGGGTTCATTTCTGCCATTGATGCCCCCAAGTGAACTTACCACCATTGACTTTTATCCGTCCATTACCAAGCCTATCACAGAGTACAATGTTGTGAAAGAACTGTTGCGTCAATGCGAGAAGGCTACTGAGGAAGTTGGACAGCGTTACACAATAACTACATTTGACCTTGGTGTAATCATGAAAGCCATGCCTATCATATGGGACAACCCTGCAGCTTACAAGAACCACATCGTCCTCATTGGAACCTTCCATACCATCATGAACTACTTGAATATGCTTGGACATAAGATGGCTGGTTCAGGCTACTCTAAACTCATTATAGAAGCAAATCTCACAACCTCTGGCTGCCTGAAAGGAGTTCTAAATGGCAAAGCGTATAGCAAGTCCATGTGGTGTCTGAAAGTAGTAAGTGAAGCCTTAGAACGACTACTTCTTTCAGCTTATATCGCCCAGAGGGATGAAACTGCTCATGGCCCCACAAATGCAGATGCTCTGGATGCCTTGATAACACTCTGTAATGCTGAGAACTTTAATGCTGTTCTTCAAGATCCTACAATTCAGCAGTATCTGAATGACTACACGGTGTTCCAAGAGCGAGTCCGAAATGGAGAACTAGGAAAGACCGCCAAGTTCTGGATATCTTTTTTGGATCATGCACACCGTATCTTCATGCTGCTCTATGCAGTACAGACAAACAATCTGAAATTGTACCACAAGTGCATGGCGGACATGGCAGACTTGTTCTTTAGCTTTGGAGGAATCAATTACTCTAGATACCTCACCTGGTTTGATGCATTTCTCGCCAACATTGAGGTCAGTCATCCAGGAGCTACTCGATTACTAGAGAAAGGAGCCATATCCGTTGCCAGGTCTAGAGTACCCGGTAAGTTATGTGCCGTAGACAAGACGATAGAGGAAACCTTCATGAAGTTTGCCAAATCCCATGCTGGTGCTGGTGGAGCTGGCCTTACTGGAATCTTAGAGAACTACGGTGCTTACCAGCAATGGATTCGGACGACATCAGAACGTAGTAAGTACTACCAGGCCACATTGGAGATGTGTGACATGTGTCTTGACAATGATAACGCCAAGTGTGGCAAGCACCGTGAGCAACTCCAGACAGAAATCAAGAGGAGTGAAGCTGCAGTACAACGAGTAATGGATGCCATAGAAGGCTTCCTCAACCCATTCGACATAGCAGACAAAGACCGCTTGTATGTGATTTCATCTGGCAATCCCATACCTTCTAAGATAGAACATGATGTTCTAACTGCTGAGGAAGCTGGCAGGTTGGAGAAGGAGAAGTTTGTTGAGGAGAGGCTAAAGAAAAAAGATGACGACGAAGGACGAAAGGAATTCTTTGACCCGTTGAAGAAGTTAAAGCTGAAGACCATGCAAAAGTTGAACAAGAAAGTTAAGCTAACATCTGCTCAAGGAAATGCTTTGAAATATCAAGAGCAGGGGATATAGCCTTTCAAATTCTTGTGAAGTCACAGATGCTCTCTCAACCTGTAAGCATTGATGAACTGATGAATTACTGCATTACACCAGTACCTCATGCTCTAGGTACTCCCGATGGCTTCATGGCAAAAACCAACAAAGCAGCAGCAGTCCACTTCCTCACAAGCGACGTGCCTCAAGCTTCCTTACCGTCCAGAAATGCTGGAGAAACACTCTTCATTAAAGATGGGAATGCCCATTTCCATACATTAAAGGATCTGCCTCCAACCTTCAAGCAAATTTCTTTCAAGCTGCTTGACCAAATAAGCCATAAGCCAGATGTAATCTTCTCAACTGACATGTATCTGGAAGAGTCCATCAAAAGTCAGGAGCGGCTTCGCCGTGGCTGCAGTGAGAAAATCCTCTTAGAAGGCATCAACACCAGAAAGCCAGCCAATTTCAAGGTCTTTCTGCAGAATGACGAAAACAAAAGCAGTTGTGTCAGCTCATGCTTCGCTCTTGGAGTAGTCCAGAAGCAGCACGACGTTTAGTAGGAAGGAAAGTTATACTTGTGGTTAAAGGTGTTCCGTTCTGCTAACATCTACCGACGGTGCATCTGTGCAACAACATGAAATCCCAGGGCTTAGATCTAACCAAGAGGAAACATACAGCCGAGTGATCCTGTATTTGTTTTATGCCAAGGAACATGGTTACAAACAGGCAGTTGTACACAGCCCAGATAGCGATATCTTCTTCATATTGTTGTACTATGCAGAGAAATTGCGTCCACTGACTGTTCTGTTTGACACTGGCAGTGGAGTTAACCGGAGACTCCTTGACATCGGTGACATAGCAAAAGACTTGGGACCCACATACTGTGAGGCACTTCTCAGCATTTACTGCTTTACTGGTGAAGATTGCAACTGCGCTTTTAAAGGAAAGGGGAAGAAAATTCCTCTGAAGACACTTGAAAAGAGGCCACGCTACCAAGACTCTTTCGTGAAGTTGGGCAATAGCTGGGAAGTTGAGGAGAGTCTAGTTGATGAGCTGGATGAGTTTGTGTGTACTCTATATGGCTTTCCTAGACTTAAGCATGCCAATCAAGTTCGATGTGCAATGTTGAAGAAGATGGTTGGCGAAGGAGAGACCATCAAGTCATCCAAAGTAGATTTGTCCAGGATGCCACCTTGTAGACAGTCGCTGATTCCACACATCAAACGTGCAAATTACAGGGTAGCTCAATGGAAACGGGCACACATACCCATACTTGAAACCCCGCCTCCTACAGCACATGGATGGGCTCTTTGTGATGGATACATTGAGCCAGTGTGGTCAGAGGGACCTATCTTGCCGTCATGTCTTCAAGATATATTGGCTGATGACACTGAGGAGGATTCATCTGATGAAGAATATCCTGAGGAAGATGGTGTTCCAGATGAATCAGATTATTCCAGCCTAGACTCTGATAGTGACTGATTCATTATAAACACAGGTTATTTCAAATGTATGAAATATGAACATTGTAGAAGAAACTAGTAACTCTTATGAACAGATAAGCGGTGGACATTCGCTATATAAAATGTCCATATGTAAGCAATTTTTTTTCATGATTTTCTTTTTTGATATACTTGGCGGCCATTTTGGATGCCATACTGGCCGCCATATTGGATTTTGAACATGGCAAAGTTATGCAAAAATATAAATATGGTTGCAAGTGCTTCAAAAAGCTTCTAGAACAATATGTTGAGGTTTCCTTTCAATAAAAATTATTATTTATGGCCAATATATGACTTTTTATAGAATTTTACCATTTTGGACGCCATATTGGACGCCATCTTGAATATCGCCAGTGCCGAGATTTTTCTTTTGTTAACATCTTAAATGTGTTTTAGGACCATAAAAAGAAGCTAAAAAAGTTGGTTTGGAAGAGTCCTAAGGGGGTGCACATTAACCACCCGTATATACCCGACTATATAGTGTTGAATCTTTTCCAATATAAATTTGAAGTGGCCTAACCTTCATGGCCCTTTGTCTTGAACGTAGCCCTTTTGCACCCTGTCCTTTTGTGGGGCTTGCAACACTGGCCAAACCAAGAAAGTGAAGAAACGCAACCAATAATAATAAAACAAACTACATTTGTAATAAACAAATCGTATCTATTAACATCATTAACATATGTACAAGTACACACACATGTATGTGAATACCGAAATAGCAAAATGACGACATGAAAATGTTTCAGATTAGAACTCTGAAATTTGAGCAATGATTCAGAATTTACAAAAGACTTTGCCAAAGGACAGTTGAATGCGACCATTAACATTTTTCCATGTACAAGAGTTGCAAACAACATTAGTTTCAATTCATATCAGAGTGAATTCAAAGAGGATTTTTTTTTTGTAGTAAAGAGGAATTTTTTTTGTAGTAAATTAAATTTTTCTTAAATTTCATCGTATCCCAAGCGTCACTTATGGTGGATACCGGTGATTCACAAGAATGCCGATTGATTGATTGATTTAATTATTTAGATCCCTTCAAAGCTCTTTATAAATCCCTTTTTCAACTGTTACTTGAACATGTCTTACAATAGCCTTCAGTTGTATAGCAATGTAACCCTATACAATAACAAAAAGACAGTCTCTTCAAAATATTTCTTTCCATAAAACATGCATGGCATATTATTTCTTTGAAAATATATTTTTCTATTACAAATAAATGAGAAAATATGTATTTATTATTAAAGGAACTCTAGACTGAAAAATGTTGGCGTATTTTAAGAAGGATCCCCCAAAATCAAATTGCTTATCTAGCACGCAACAGTATAGCAAATTTCAGGTTAATATAAATATTCAAGTGACCTTTGCCCTCACATCGCCTGTGGGTTGTGAAGGCATGAAGTGTATGGATATTATATCAGTAGGGGCCACTGAGGGGGCATGTTCCCTCCCCCATGTCCGAAATGTCAAATCATTATTTTGTCCAAAATGGCTATTTTTAACCTTTTTTAATGGGGGTGGATTAGTTTGTATCATTGTAAAAAAAACATTCGTAATCCTTCTAATTTGAATGTCAAAAAAGATGTGTACTGCACACATTCATTCTTTTTGAGGCATCTAAACCTTGGAAAACGCAAGGTTTCCTATTTAAAAGGTTTGTTTGTTTGTTTGATGAGAACTTAACGGCACCACGACAACGAAGGTCAAATTGTGCCTGATAGGTCAGATCATTCTAGAGGTTGGAAGGAAAGGAAACAGGAGAATGAGAGAAATTAAAGAAGAAAAGGTCAAAAAGCTGTGATTGAGAGGGGAGGTGCATGGTTGAAACAAAAACAAAGTAGAGAGGGGGTGAAAGAGGAAAATTAAACTTACTCGTAGAGGGAGGCATGATGAAGGAGATATATTTTATCCAGAGGATTTTTCTGGAAGAACTCGGCAATTGAGTTGTGGGGAGCGACGGAAGCTCTGGGAAGGTTGTACAGGGGGCAAGCAAGGAGAACGTGATAGATTGTGAGGGTGCGATGGCAATTGTTGCAGAGGGGTTGGGGGAGCCAATAAGGAGGTGGGTGTGACCAATTCTAAGACGGGTAAAGGTTTGTGCCCCCCCAATATCAAACCCCTGATGGCGCCACTGTAATATATCTGTGAATTTCAAAAAAACGAACTCTCACACTTTTTGGTCCAGTACTTCTTAATGTATTTATTCATAAATTGTTTGTTTTCCTATTCATTAATTTTCTTGACTGCCCAAACAAAGAGAGCTGTCAATTTGCCAAAGCATACCCAGGTCGGTACATAATACACCTGGAAAAGACATTCTCATCATTTTCAATGATTCAAATGTGAAGCAAAGTTTTTATCCTAAGTTAGTTAAAGGAATATTCCCATGGAATTTTCATTTTAATATATTTGATACAGGACAATAAAAGAAACAAGATTGGTAAAAAAAAAAATACAATTGTTAATATCTTATTCCTACAAGAAGTTATTGAATTTTAAAGACTTTTCTTTTCCACGTAAAAAGTTAATAAGTAACACCTTTTACATATACTAAAAATTCCCTTCTCACATCTGCAATCTATGAATATTATGCAATGTACAACTAAAGACCGTAACACACCAAACGCGACGCAGCGAGCGATTTTTTAAACAAAATTGAATAAAACAAAGTAAAAGAAATATTTTGACCTCTTGTTTTCAGAGAAGCATTGTCATCGCATGGCTATTCAGATAATAATTGAAAATTGATTAAGCGAATTTCTCCATAGTTTGAACAAAAATTTGTAACAAATTTGTCAGTATTATCAAAAAGCCTCAATTGTAAACTTCATTGTGTGTACGCAAAAAGTCAACATTAGAAATGGCTCTGCTTAAAACCAGGAACATCTCAACCGGCCCTCAAATGGAGCAGGGCCGGTCGGAGTAAAAGTTATATATTTCTTTGTTTCCCAAACCACAAAACTGTATACAGTTTCACCTTATCTATGCTCCTTCAGGATAACTTCCCCCACTGGTGTTAGGTGGTATTTTTAGTGACACACATCTGAATATAATGGCAATCCTTTGTAATATAAGTAGTAACTGTAAACAATGCTGGCATTGTTTGTCTTTGCTGTTGGGGAAAGGTGACATGAACTATTGAGCTTAGACCTACTTATACCTCAATGTTATGATGCAAAGTTAATCTTGTTGAATGATGTGGTTAATTTGTTGCTTCAAAATTGCAGGACTAATTTTTAAGCAGTGCCTTTACTAATGAAAGCATCTTATAATATTTGTTTTCTGTACAATTATCTAAAAAATCGCTCGCCGCAACGCGTTCCGTGTTACGGCCTTAACTCTTGTTAACAACCATGATTAAACAACAAAATTTGTGACTCAAATTTCTTTACATGAGGTCTGTAACATAAGCCGTCAACAATACCATAATGGCACTGAGATAATTCTTTCTCGAATTATACTAGCACAAAAGGATATTAATAAATATAAAAAAAAATCTGTAAAGGATACAACTTGTACATACATACTGTATGCTACAACAATGAATGGAAATATCAGGTTAGATCATTCAGGGGACATGACAGTTCACGTGATTGAAAAAGCAGTCAAACTGCAACACAATTAATCTTTTGACACAATTTGACCATTTATCAGAATTTTCGAAGTGAAAACCTTGCCCAGCCTTGAAAATACTCCCCCCACCCCACCCGTGTAATTTAGAAGTTTCTAAGACTTCAGAAATCTAACTTTGAAGGCGTGGTAGACTAAAAAAAAAACTCCCTCCACCTTACCTTTGTAAATTCCACACAACCCTTGTAAATTCTACCCCACCCTTGTAAATTCTACCCCACCCTTGTAAATTCCACTCCACCCTTGTAAATTCCACCCCACCCTTGTAAATTCCATCCCACCCTTGTAAATTTATACATTCCCTTTTAAGACATTGTGCAGCATAATTGCTTGTTTATATATATATTTACCCCGCTAAGCGTAGCGGGGATATTTACGAGAGTTATACTTACCTTCCATGCTATAATTATGCAATCTGGTCACACGACCTGATTCTAACGCACTTCTAACCGACCCTAAAAAACGCAGTAACCAGCAAAGCCCTGACCTCCATAATACCTCTGTACCACCTCACTCAACATTCCACCGAGGCCTGAACGAGAGGGGAGGCGGGCGGGATGCATGGAAGGTAAGTATAACTCTCGTAAATATCCCCGCTACGCTTAGCGGGGTAAATTTACTTCAAGTTATACCGTACCTTCCATGCTATAATTATGCAATCAGATTGCAACCGAGGAAAGGAAGGAAGAGAGTTCAGACCAAAGCACACATTTTTTTATTTTTTTTAAGGCTGGTACTGCACTCGCACTTAGTCGAAAACCCCCGTGAGGGACTAAATTCCTTCTCCCCGTAAGGAAGAAAGACCTCTGAATAGGAACTATTAGAAATAGCAACCCACTACAAGTTATGGCAAGGAAACAGAGAACACCCTGCGGAGAATAACTGAGGTAAAACGTCAACAGAACAATGGTGACACATACGTGAAAAACACGCAAACGCAACCTGACAGTGAACAGAAACAAACTGTAAACTACGCTCAAAACGGCATGACGAAAACTCACCAAGTTCGTCAGAGGACCGGAGCGGGTCAGAAAGCATGAAGTGAACAAACCGTCTGTAAAGGTAAACTAAGCAGAAAACAACAGAACCGCGTTAGTAAAACGTAAACGAAACGAAATGCGCCAAAAAGCGCCAAAAATTCCGTCGGAAAAGAACAAAAGAAGAATCGCCAAAACAACGGCAAAGTTTCGTTAGAATAAACAAACGAAATAACCAGAGCCCGAACAATGGCCGAAATTATACCTTAGTGAAAATAAAGGAACGAGAAAACGTTAAGACAAATAATGTAAACAACTCCAAAAGAACGGGAATAAGAAAAGAACACCCACCTTAAGAAGGGGGTGGTCGTCTTCCAGAAAGCACGGCCCGTGCAACTCCGCCCTGAATATCCACCAGATAAGGTGAGACGAACGTGGCTGGCGTTTTCCACACGGCAGCACGAAGGATCTCGTGAAGGGAAACCCCACCAAAAAGCGCAATTGACGCAGCTATGCCTCGTACCTGGTGCGCGTGAACCGAACGTTCCGCGAACAACGCGGACCTATTATACGTGATCGCCTGAACAATCCAGCGTGAAATCGTATCCACAAGACAGCGCGATGCGGCTGTTGGAAGGACACCAAAAGAGCGGTAACGTCTTTCCGAAAAGGTTGCGTACGATTGATATAGTGTTTGAGACACCGAACAGGACACCAGACCTTGCCCTCTGTCGTGTCAGAAAACGTAGCGAGCGACGGAAGGAAAATAGGTTCTGGTAAAAACTCGACCGTCTGATTCTTTGCTAAGAAGGCCGGGTCGGACACGAGACGAACGCCCCCCGATTCAAAGCGAATATGACCCTCTTTGAGGGAAAGCGCGTGAAGAGCGCCCCTCTGCCTAGCCGAGGCTGCGGAGAGTAAAAACACAGTTTTGATTGTCAGTTCCTTGAGAGGACAATCCGGCAGAGGCTCAAACGGAGCCCGTGCCAAAGTCTCGAGGACCACCTGCATATCCCAAGGGGGAGCAAGGTTCCGAACTGAAGGCCGTTGCAAGAACATACCCTTAATCAACCGTTCCAGAGGCTGCGCGTCGGTGACAGTCGAGCCGTCTAGGAAGCCCGCCTGAGAGTCCAAGGAGAGGGAGAATATTCTCGTGTCTCTCCCGGACCGTCTTAGTGGAGGCTCGGGCAAGTTGGTCAACTGTCGCGTCGAGCGAATCCGAGAGTCCAGTTAACAGAGGCAGGGTATGTGTAAGGACGTCGGCCGGAAGATGCCTGCGCAAGACCGAGTCTAAGCCTTCTGTTACCCATACGGCAAGGGCCTGGTACTTATAACCCCGTCGGACGGCCCGGTCGACAGCTAATAGGAAAGCTTCCCTCCGCTGGACCGCAGGATCCAGAAATTTTGAAGCCTTGTCCAAGCCAGACACAGCTGCGGTTCCGCTCGCTGGTTGGCGGAGGAGTTGCCACACTGCCTCCGGGATTCCGTATGACCTCCCCAAAATCCGTAGGCCGGACCTGTGTGGCCCGATCAACGTCCCGGTTGAAGGCCGCCCAGTCCCTATCCGGGACCCTAGCCCAATGTCTAATCCTGTAAATCAGGGAGGCATCAATGGGGAAATTTTTAGCCGGTGGCGTAGCATCCCTTGGGGCTGAGCTTAGCAGTCTACGTTGAGACTGCGGGCCCGCCTCGACTAGGGGAGCCTCTATGACCTCCAGTTTGATTTCCCGTGCCAGGAAATCCAAGAGCTGGGCGACCCGCTCCCCCTTGTAAAAGGGGTCCACGGGAGGGGGAGGGGTGGCGGAAAGAGGACCTCGTCTGATATCCGGTAGGATACGGAGGCCATATCCGGTGCAAACGGCATCGTAAGATCGGCACTGGGGACGTCTGGAATCGGGGCGGCGGGAGGAGTCCCCCGTACCGGGGGGTTCTCCCGCGCCGTATCCGAGACGTCCAGAAAATCGACTTCCTCTCCCGAGGGGTAGATGTCGAGGGCATCCTCCTCCAAGACCTCAGGGTCAGGAGGGTGCCAAGCCGCGGCAGTGGCAGCTGCCGGGGGGTGAGGAGCAGGAGACGATAGCCTCCGCTTCAGAGCCTGCGACACCAAAGTCTCAAGTGTTTCCTTGAGTGTGTCCTGAAAAGCGGGATCCTCGAAGGGGTGGCCCTGACTTTTCTGCGGCTTCCTATGTCTCCTATGCTCAGGGGAGGAAGAGGATGAGGGAGAGGACCTGTGACGTCGACTCTGCCTCTCCTTGTGTGCACTGTCCCGATCCCTGTCCCTCCTCCGGGGTCTGCCTCGCTCTTCGGGAGACCCTAACGGGGAGACGGGAGGGGAGGGCTCCGACACAGTGTTAGGCTCTAGGACCTAAAAAACACCCACCACGAGAGTAGTACGCTCTCGAACTAGCCACTCCCTTTGTACGAATGGAGACAAAAACCCGCTATCCTAAGTGTAGGCTACACGGGTAAAGTCGTGTAGGTCGGCCGAAGAAATCTCGGACCCATGGCTACCTCACCCTTATCTCGGAAGACCTGAAAAGGCGAGCCAGATGAGAATGGGCAGCGTAAAAACCCTCCAGGTAGAAGCTGCCGAAGAGAAACGAGTGAGAAAGGTTAATTATTAGTAAAATAAAAATGATCAGTTTTCAGCGATGTTCAATAGTGGCAACAACGCGCTGAAAAAGAGTGAGGTGGTACAGAGGTATTATGGAGGTCAGGGCTTGGCTGGTTACTGCGTTTTTTAGGGTCGATTAGAAGTGCGTTAGAATCAGGTCGTGTGACCAGATTGCATAATTATAGCATGGAAGGTAAGGTATAACTTGAAGTAAATATATATATATATATATATATATATATATATATATATATATATATATATATATATATATATATATATATATATATATATATATATATATATATATATATATATATATATATATATATATATATATATATATATGTATACACCCCCTCCCTCTTTAAAAATTTGGAATACACAACTTTTTTTATGAAATTCAGATGCACCACTATTCAAAAGGTGTGCTCTGTGCATTGTATTATGGAAAGTGATATTGCCCAACATACAGGGAGGTCTTCACCCTAACCTGTTAGGGTGAGGATGACTTTCAAAATGCCAAAATCTCCCCGTATGGTGGACAATTAATCACTTTCCTAGTATCACATATAACCACGTGATACAATTAATTAATCATGTGGCTGTTACAATATGAGCACTAAGCACAATAATAAAAATGATAAATTGCACCACTGATCAATTGTCTTGTAAAACGTTTACAAATTTCTCCCATCTCTTTTAGAGTTCCTCAATATAAGTTTTGCATAATTCTGAATAAATTTCCATCCATCACAAATCTTTGCGACTTTCAATAACAGACCATTAACGTCAATTGGCACTCACACCTGCATATATCTAAAGATTTGGTATATAGCCAACTCCCGATTACAATGACTCAGCAGTCATGTTTGTGCTGTGCTACCGCTCTATGTTTATGTGCTTTACTATTGGCCGATTTCATCTCGATCAATCTCTCCACCATGGTGCGGGAATACTTGATGCGACTAACGAGGTCTTTGCGGCAGCCATATTGCTCTATCATGTTGAGCCTGAATGTGCGGAATTCTTTCTGGTTGTCAATGTAAGTGATGGCGCCCATGAGAGGGCAGATGATGACTTTCGTGTGATCAGCAAAGAAGTTAATCTAGTCAAAGGAAAACAAGTAGAAGTGAAAAGAGTGAGAAAGCCCTTTCTCTTCTAATTTTGTGGAACATTTGATTCTTTTTGTCCATATCTGCTACGTTATGTAAGATTTTGGGATATGGATGCGTATACTACATTAACCTTTGCAAATTGAGGTTTCATGCCAAAAAGTTTCTCTTCAAGCCTACCTGCACCTGAGTTAATCCTGAAAACTATGGTATGGCAAATACCAACCTGACTTCCTGTTCAGTGTATTGTGTTTCCACTCCAAACAATGATTGTTTATCTGCCATTCCCATGCATATAGGTATATGACTTGTATTTATGTTGCATTTTATCATTCAAGATGGACAGACATGTCTCACCACTGATCTAATCCGAATGGGAAATTCAAAACACCTATCTCTACATTATCTGGCTGAATATTCTAATAACAAACTTTTGTAAAGACCTTGATTTACATATCGTTGGTTTATCGTTTTCCTTTTGGAAAGTGATTTGAATGTTATTACGTGTGATATGAAAAGCACAATTGACTATTTATTTATTATCATTATTATTATTTATTTTTATTTTTGTGTATTTATTATTATTAATTGTTTTGTTATATTGTTAATATTATTATTATCATTATTATTATTATTATTATTATTATTATTATTATTATTATTATTATTATTATTATTATTATTATTATTATTATTATTATTATTATTATTATTATTATTATTATTATTATTATTATTATTATTATTATTATTATTATTATTATTATTATTATTATTATTATTATTATTATTATTATTATTATTATTATTAATATTAATATTATTATTATTTATTTATTTATTATTATTATTATTAAATTATTCTAAAGAAAGCTCTAAGTGCTTTACAAGAGCATGCACAAATAAAAAGTTAACTACTTATCAATACATAAAAGAAACAAAATAAAAATAATTGATTCTTCAGGATTATTTGTAAGTATTGATGCCTTTAACAAAGACATGTTTGATAGGTTTATGTTAGACAAACACAACCAGATCTGAATTATATTTGCTTCAATAAATAACAGATAGTAAAGCTGGGCACATTTCCTATTAAAGTGAAGGTGATGTCTGAATTAAGTGAAATGCATGCACTCGTGCGCAACTAGCGATCACTACAGTATATAAACAAACCTGTTCCTTGCTCATTTCACAAAAGCCAATCAAGTGTTGTATCGTCTCTGTTTCCTTTTTGTATTTGTTTCTGTAAAGATTTGGTATTTGCCATCTATGTTCATTTTATATTCATGTAAATGTTTCAAGTCCCTATTACATCGCATTGGTAGAGTTAAGAGAAATAAACAAACATAGATATGGAACATCTGCGACGACCAAAAACTCTAAATATAGAACTGGAAAATTCCAAGGTGTGTTTTAACAAATGCATCTCAACAGTTTGCTCAAACCGAGTTTGACGTTAGTACATTGCATCAAATGTATTAGTACATTGCATCAAATGTAGCACTAATACCAATTAAGGTGAATTTCATGATAATTGGCGACTTTGATTTGTATACGATTGCATGGCGGGGAGGGAGGATGACAGCAGTGTAGCTAATTTTGGTACCATATTTTGTATAGTTCTGCTTTCCCCTACGACTCTGTTGTATTTAGTATCATTAAACAGAAATGTACATTGGAATACGCATTTATTATTTGGATGCATACTAATGTAGATAAAATTCGTTTTCCTCTTAAAGGCTATCTAATATGGCAGCGTACATTTTTTCCTAAACGATTCTGGTTGGCTTATCTGGCTCATCGTACATTGTAGCTCTGCGTATCGACCAATCCAAACACACAAAATTGAATTATATTTACCAACACGTAACTGGCGATAACTGGCCTTTTATTTCTACGATTACAAACTCTTGAAGATATTTTCGCTAGATTTTAAACTATCGCAAAAAAGAAACACATTTTGGGAGAAATTTTGAATAATCTTTTTTGGTTAATATTTTTGTTTTCTAATATTTACAGTGGCGTCAGTAGAGTTTTGAAGGTGGGGGCACTGCAATGTTTAAAGCTGAAATGGGGGCACTGGCATGTGCCGCTTTAGCGGCACTGCGCAAGCTTGAAGCGTGCGCTTAGCGCGTGGGGTCCAGGGGCCCTTAAGGGCCCCTGGTGGGTCCAGGGGCGAAGCCCCGGAAGCTCTGCGGTTTCCTTGCTTTAAATGGCTAAAAATTGGCCTAAAATGATGGCTAGAAGTAGACTCAAGATGATGATTGGAGAGACAACTTTAATGTCAAATTTCCAAAACAAGGTAAATCTGCATGCATTGAACAATAATAATACAAGTATTGCATGATAAACTGCCTTGACAAGTAAACAGGCACTAGAACGAAAGTGGGGGCATTATTTTAGCAAATTTCACAAATTTATCTCCCACGAAATATTGATTAACTTACAGGTAATCAGGGTTTAGTAAGCTTGAGCATTTGATTTTAGGTAGTGGGATCCCTGAAAATACGCCCCCACTTTCGGTCTGGTGCCCCATTAACAGGTGAATGTGATTTTTGGGAACCTTCTACGCTGTTCCTGAAAACTTGTATTGTTCCTGACCTCAACCAACCCCAAACCTTTACTGTTCCTGACCCCGCCCGACAGAAGAAGAATTTTGAAATATTAATATGAATGATGCTGGCAGGAGGTCTAATTGAGCTGACACTTTAGCAAACAAGACATATTAAGATAATATCATTGATAGTATATTTTGGCTGGATCCTGTTTTAATTCTTAGATGGGAAAAGTGTTTCTAATTCTAGAATGGGAAAAAATGAACTTGAGGCAGAAGTATATCAGTAAGATAGTGAAATAGTCTTATTGTCTTGCATGTGTTGAAAAGTCGCCTTAAAAACACATGCTACTCTTTGTCTACGTTGATATCACACCGGTACCTAAAGTAATGTGATTCTTCTGTTATCGTGATTTCTTGCAAAGATGTCAACTATATTGTCCAAATCAAGTGACATCGTTCGGTCTCGGTTAACAGCCAGAACCCCAAGATCACTTGTTCGATCTTCTCCACTGGAGTTTCGGAGATAGTTTTTCTGAAGTTTAAAGCATGAAAAACTCCTCTCACACCCTGCTGATGACACAGACAATGTCAAAGAAATTCGAATCAGTTTGCAAAGTTCAAAAAAGACATCCTGATATGGAATCATCAAGTTGGCAAACTCCACCACCGACGAAACAGTAGTCCCGGCGGATGACTCTCTTTCTAGCAGTTTTTTTGCTTGGTGCAGCTCACAGTTCAGATCATCCAGTACGCATCCATAATGTGCCGCCATTTCACGCAATGCCTCCTCTTGCAGAAATGTTTCATGTTCAGGGAACAATGCACCGACACCCCGAACAATTGCGCATGTGGAGGGGGCAAATCTGCGACGAAGCTCGGACAAGAACTGGTCGGCTACCGGGATTCGTAACTTGCGGTTACAGCTTCCTGTCATGCTCTTTGAAAAAAGCAGGGAATTGTTTATAAAACATGAGCGTGAGTGATGTGTGGTCTCAAACGCAAAAAAACTTTTAACAATGGGGAATTGTATATAGTCTTTCTATTATATTGCTAAGAACTGGATTTTAAATAAAAATCAAATCGAAAGAAAAAAAACCAATCCATAGTACCATACATACTGAAATAGGCCAAGAATACGAAATATAAAAAGTCCAAATTAAATTTGGGTGGGCACGCGGGGGGCACGATGTATTTTTGTGGGGGCACGTGCCCCCCCCCCGTGCCCCCCCGTATTGACGCCGCTGAATATTTAATGGCAAATGTCCCTAGAATCAAAATGCTTCCTCTTGTTATCATTATGTTTTGCAACACACCACCAACTACTGGGGAACAGGGCTCTCAAATAATTACCTACAAACTTTTTTTCTTTCGTAAAATTAGAATCAAAGAAATCAAGTTTTTGATGTAAGTAGGTACAAAATATACTGAGGTCCTGGAAGTCTCCGAAACGTTGATATTACATATTTTCGGCAATATTATAATCTGAAATGTAATTCGCAAAGGTGATAAAAACATTTGTATAGGTATTAGGAGAAATTTTTTAAACGCACCATGTTGAACAAGGACGAAAATGGCCAGGACGAAAAAAATTGTTGATTCATTGTAAATTTTGAAAACCCTGTTGCAACAAGGTCAAACGTGCAACTGCAAACTCTTCTTTCGCAATAACCCGGTGTACAAGTGTAAGAAACAATCAATGCCTGGGATTGATTGAAAGAGTATGTCTCTTAGCACGGAATCCTGTAATGTAATCCATAAGCATCTTTTTAGAAACATGCAATCAATCAATTTATCAATCAATCAATATTATTTCTATAGCGCCGAAAAGCAATAAATTGCACTAGGGCGCTTAACAGGAACAAAAATAAATAAAGTTTGTGGACAAGTGCAAAAAGATGTTTTAGAAGTTTTGTTTTGAAAATGTTGATGGACTGCATTTCTGATGTGTATAGGCAATTGATTTCGCTTCCGAGGAGCACGACAGGAGAAGGCTCTGTCAGCGTAAGTCGTATGACGGGTTCGTGGCTCACAAAATAGTGGTGTAGATGAAGTTTAGTGAGGGCGTCTGCGACCAGTTTGAAGATGTAGCAACGCAAAGATGTAATCAGGTGACTGTTGGTAGAGAGACGTGTGTAAGGACTTACAGGTAGCACGGAACTAATTATTTGCCCATTGAAGCCTATGTTGACAGAGTAAAGTTCGGTGTCCTTTTTATACCGGAATGTTATAGATTTGGGATCTTTTGTGATGTTTTCCAAAAAGTACCATCTAATATCTCTTGGATGAGGGTACTTTCAATAGGGGTCACCAGAGGTTTTGGCCCTTTTTTTAGGCTGAAGTGAAGAGGTGTTATACACCCTCACCAAATCACTCAAATTTTGGTGTGGGTCTTTGGTAAAATAGTTCCCCATAAAACTTTTACTGAAACAAATCTCGTCAAGTTTGGATATACATAGTCAAGTTCTATCCTTTCTCTACCATTCCTGAAATTTTCAACTTCTCATCTTTCTGTCCCATGAAATGGGGCCTCTCGAAAATACTTTTATTAGCCTTTTCTCTGAGGGTTCTCATTTTTCGATGTCGGATCACACCTTATTAGTTCCGTGCTACCTAATACACTTTAAAATCTGTTCTTTGCCTGATAAGCAACCAATGGAGCACAATAGGCTCAGTGGAAATTGGTTCAAACATTCGCGTCTTGGTGATTAACCGAGCTGAACATTTTGAAGCCATTTAAGGAATGTCTCACATATATATACCGAATGGGATAAATTCAATTTTACAATGCCCCCTCCCTCCGCATTGGAGAAAACGTTTGCAAAAATTATAAGATGTGGAACAATATAAAACATCGTCCTCAAGTTTCAAATTTTAAGCTACGCAAATAGCACTTTGGACGATCATGGGCCATGATGTGTGGCGTAGTATTCTAAAATGTTAATGATATTCGAATACAGTTTGAATGAGAAAATCAAGCGTAATTATTTGAATATTTATTTCATTTTATGACGGTACAAATATTAAAAATGAAACCTGCTATTTCAAAATTCCCATGAACTCAAATAAATATGGCCACACTTTTCGACCGTGAGCTCCTATAAGGCTAATGAGGCGACAACAGAATTATAAACATCAAAACGTTTTAAAGGAAAGGTATCGTCCCATAAATGTATTCAGAAGTGAACACCGCCGTGATTATAACGCCACCTCCGGTTGTCAGTTTTCTTTATTGATTGAGGGAAATCGGTGATGTCATCGATCACTCGTCCGCCAGACAGAACATAGGGGCCTGCATGTAATGTGGACATCACAGATTTCCCGCAGTCAATAAGAAAAATTGAAAACCGGAAGTGACGTTACTAGCTCGACGGCGTTCACTTCTAAATGTGTTTATCGGAGGATACCTTTCCTCTAAAAACAAGCTAAACGTAGCAAAAGAACCAACGAGAAATACTTTTCACTCAATACGAAGCCAACAGGTGAAGAATTCAGTGAGAATTATTTCGTAATCAAACTTCAAAGGTTCAATTCTTCCGAATATTCTTGGATGAATAAACACATTTAAGGAATATTTCCATCAAATTAACAAATTGGTAAAAAACAATTTCGATACCTTATTTTTTTAGGAATAATTACATTTCGAAAATTTCATCAGTGTATTAAAAAGCAACTTTGTAATGCAATGTGATGGCGTTTATAGATATCTTTCAACATTGACTGCCTTTTATTAAATTAATTGAAATTTTTGTGTTTAAATAATGAGATGGGGATATAACAAGAACTTGCTTTGTCCATCTGTGCATGCATCAACATAAACAATTATGGAATATTCTCCTTGATCTGTAATTATGATATCACAATGTATGACATCACACTCGGCAACTTTAAACACACTGGTGAAATCTTTGAATTGTAATATCTCCTAAACAGAATAAAATATTAACATGTTTTTTTACCAATTTGTTACTTTAATAGTCGTAGGAATATTCCTTCAAAACATAAACACACATATTTCTAGATAGTGCAGTAAAATAAAATATACCGAATACAAAACAAAAATCAAATATACGACTTTAAAGTTTAGGGAATATCAAAAGGGCCTTTTTTTAATTATTTATCAATGACACAAACACCAGGGCTGTATGACAATCCGGGAGCAGCCCGCAAAACTGGGTACTTTGAAATACCCCAAAATTGGGTTATTTTATGTATTACGTCATCGCATGAGCCTACACATTTGACTAGCACACACTAAACATACAAGGTTTCTCATTTTCCGCTCCGAATTGTCCAAAATTTAACTGATAGTAAATAGATATTAAACACTTTTTGTCGCTGCTTTTTGAAATTCATTGTCGCTTTTTTGAAAAAGTGAACAAATTGCCCATAATCTGTTTGATTGATTTTCTTAAAAGGCGACTTTGAAAATCAAAAAGCAGCGGCAGAAACTTTTGAATATCTATTTACTATCCGTCTCTAAAATTTCAGGCTACCCATTGAAATTTTGGACAATCCGGAGCGGAAAATGAGAAACCCTGTATGCTTAGTGTGGGCTAGTCAAATGTAGGCTCGCTGATGACGTAATACAAAAGTACCCAATTTTTGGGGTATTTTAAAGTATCCAGTTTTTCGGGTTGCTCCCGAACTGTATCATATGATATGTAATTCACTCTGCTTGACATTACGAAAAATATGATGCAATATATAAAAAGGTAAACCCAAACAGTCCAAGTTGAACAAACAACACCTAGGAATACTATCCATTCATAACAAAGGCAACAGATGAAAAATCTAGTAAATAAATATTTGGCAAGTAAATAAATATTTAATAAATAAACGTCAAATGGCCAATTTATGCCAGCTAAGCTTGGTCCTTAGATGACGATTTTAAAAAATGGTAAGAAAGGATAAGATATTTCAAGCAGAAGAACATAAGTGGCATAAACACTTTTTACATAATTAGGGTATGTGATAACGAAATTGTTCACAATAAAGAAATATGCATTTACATACATTTCTTGATAGCTTAATTCAATTCACATGACTTGCTTTACTTTTACAGACGGAGCTACAAATGGCTGAAGAATATCCTTTCTTGGAAAATAAGAAAAAATGAAAATATTGTCATTTCCAGTTATTGTATGCCAAATGTTATTACTTTCTTTTTGAGCAAATCTGATTTATTTCTAATTTTAATCAATCTTCATATTTTGATATTACCCTTTTAATGTTTTGATCCAGAACTTCATTTTGGGGTGGGGTATTCTCAGGCCAAGCATGGTGATACCACTTGAAACAACCTTAATATTATATTCTTAAGAGTGGGTAACATAGACTTAACACGTTTGCCCATCTGTTCATGTACCTTACGCTCAAAATGAAAGGAAAATAAATTATCCTCTTATTTAAATACATCAATAATTATCTCTGATCTGCAGTTATAACACTATTATTATCATCACAATTTACAACACAATCAAATTTTTCGACACATTGGTGAAAGCTTTGAAGTGAAATAACTCATGAACGAAATAAGATCTCAACATGTTTTTTCAACAGTTTGTTTCATTTATCGTATATATTAAGTGCCAGTTTGTTTCGTCTGTCGTGTATATTGAGTGCCAGTTTGTTTCGTCTATCGTATATATTGAGTGCCAGTTTGTTTCGTTTATCGTATATATTGAGTGCCAGTTTGTTTCGTCTATATTGAGTGCCAGTTTGCTTCGTCTATATTGAGTGCCAGTTTGTTTCGTCTATCGTCTATATTGAGTGCCAGTTTGTTTCGTGTATATTGAGTGCCAGTTTGTTTCGTCTATCGTATATATTGAGTGCCAGTTTGTTTCGTCTATCGTATATATTGAGTTCCAGTTTGTTTCGTCTATCGTATGTATCGAGTGCCGGTTTGTTTCGTCTATCGTATATATTGAGTGCCACTTTGTCTCGTCTATGGTATATATTGAGTGCCAGTTTGTTTCGTCTATCGTATATAATGAGTCCAGTTTGTTTCGTCTATGATATATATTGAGTGACCCGATTTTCAACCACTACGTCATTCATACGATTTTACCCGTACACCTTAGTAAAGTTGGCGAAAATGAAATTACGATTACCAATTTTTATTTAAACTCCATTTTCGTTAATAAGATGATTCATACTTTGAGTGTGTAGCTTCAAAATATTTTGTACTGAAGTTTATTTCGACTCGTATAAACGGTCGGACATTGTACGTATTACTGGTATTCCTGTTGGGCATTTAACAATAGTCGTTGAAATTCGGGTCAGTTGCGAAGTTTCCAACGCAACGGAATTCGTCACTCTTTTAGACAACGGTTAAATAATGAAACACTGAATTTAAATTAATTTACCATCACCAAAAGAAGAAATTTTCTAGAAATATTAAAAATGATGATTGCTCAATCTTTTTTTAAATTATTAAAATTAAATTCTTAATTTGACTAGATTTGAACTGATGTAAAAATGGAAATTCACAAGAATATTCCTTTTAATCTTTTGAACTGTGACATGCGCACAATAAATTGCAACCAATTGACACCAATAATATCAATATCATCTGCAACCATACCAACTTCAACAATATCAACATCATCAGCAACCATACCAACACCAACAATATCAACATCATTAGCAATCGTACCAGCACCAAAAATATCAACATCATTAGCAATCATACCAGCACCAAAAATATCAACATCATCAGCAACCAAATCAACACCAACAATATCAACATCATCAGCAACCATACCAACACCAACAATATCAACATCATTAGCAACCATACCAACACCAACAATATCAACATCATTAGCAACCATACCAACACCAACAATATCAACATCATCAGCAACCAAATCAACACCAACAATATCAACATCATCACCAACCATACCAACACCAACAATATCAACATCATTAGCAATCATACCAGCACCAAAAATATAAACACCATCAGCAACCAAATCAACACCAACAATATCAACATCATCAGCAAGCATACCAACACCAACAATATCAACATCATTAGCAACCAAACCACCACCAACAATATCAACATCATCAGCACTATACCAACACCAACAGTATCAAAATTTTCTGCAATCATACCATCAACAACCTGACAACAATATCAACATCATCAGCAACCATACCAATACCAATAATATGAACATCATCAGCATCCATAGCACACCGATAATATCAACATCATCAGTATCAGCATGAACTTTATCAACAACAGCTACACAATTAGATTAACATCACAATGAACATAGTCAAGACTAACATCATCTTGATTAACATTATCAAGATTAGCATTATCAAGATTAACATCATCAAAGATTAGAATCATCAAGATTAACATCATCAAGATTAGAATCATGAAGATTAACATCATCAAAATTAGAATCATCAAGATTAACATCATAAAGATTAGAATCATCTAGATTAATATCATCAAGATTAACATCATCAAAATTAACACCATCAAGATTAGAATCATCAAGATTAACATCATCAAGATTAACATTATCAAGATTAGCATCATCAAGATTAACATCATCAAGATTAACATCATCAAGATTAGCATTATCAAGATTAGAATGATCAAGATTAACATCATCCAGATTAGAATAATCAAGATTAACAACAGATTAGAATCATCAAGATTAACATCATCAAGATTAGCATCATCAAAAATAACATCATCAAGATTAGTATCATCAAGATTAACATCCTCAAGATTAGCATCATCAAGATTAACATCACCAAGATTAGCATCATCAAGATTAACATTATCAAGATTAGCGTCATCAAAATTAACATCATCAAGATTAGCATCATCAAGATTAAATTATCAAGATTAGCATCATCCAGATTAACATCACCAAGATTAAATTCATCAAATTTAGAATAATCACAATAAACATCACTATTCAAACAACTTTCTTATCCAACTTACATTCGTTTGCAGATTATCTATAGAACAACAGAGAAACATCATATTTGAAGGAACATTTTAATACGGTTTCTCTCCCCTGGCTGATTTGATTATTTGCATATAATATTGAAGTTTCATAAACATGTCTTCGCTTCCATGTCGCTTATCGGGATGATAACGTTTACATAATTTATGATAAGCTTTGTTGACCTCATCATTAGACGCTCTCCAGCTAACATCCAAAAAGTTGAACGCGTTTTCCAAATTTTCATCCCTTGTCAGATCGAAAAAGACCCGGGATAGTTTGTCACTGAGCTTACTTGCACCCCACCAACCAAAAGACCCACCTATTACACCACCAATTGCACCACCGGGCCCCGGAAATATAAAATTACCTAGTACTGCTCCTATGACTCCGCCTCCTGCACTACCAGCTACATTTATACTATCTTCTACAATGTTCTTACCACACCTTTTCCCTGAAATATCGCCATTCCACCATCGATAGATATTCCATGCTGCACTATAGGTTAAATATACAGTTGCTAGTTTAATTGTTGCAATATACGTACCAGTGCCACCAACAATCACATTTACTGCTGTGACCCTCTCCTTTAGTGTAGCCGGAGCGTATGCTTCGATTTTAGAAACAGCTGTTGAAATCGTCGTTTGATAATTTTTCGGAATATAATCCCATGCTCTGATAAGAGAAGAAATGCCAGAGGTCCGCACAAATTTATTCCGGTCAACATTTGACGAGTCAAATCCTTCATGTGCCTCATCATGCCAATATTCATTTCCAGAATTGAGCATCCAATCACGCATTGCCTCGCGGAATTGACGATCTTTTTCAGCCTCCTTTGTTTCCTCTACTAGAGTATTAACGTATATCTTAAACATATTCTTATTTCTTGAGACAGATTTTAATTTATTCCACAGAGGAGCTGTTTCTGTTGTGTGTCTGTAAGCCTTATCTTCCGCATCAAGATAGAAAAATACTCTCAGCAATTCTTCATCATTTTGTTTTGTCTCCTGGTAAATGGTGACAAGCAGATTGAGCAGCTCATCCTTCCAGCTAGGGTAGGGTTCTTCTTTAGTCATCACTATGTAAACAAAAGGTTAAATGTATACCGATAAAAAACGACAATACCACCCATCTGCCCATAGTGAGTTTTGAATAGTCCACGTTTAAAGAACATTCGGTGTGACAGTGTGATGTATGAAGTTAACTAAATATCATTGTCAATGCAGTTTAATGTATCAAAATTCACAATTTACAGCAATGTCCGTCTTCTCTCAACTAATATCTGCAATTTTTTTCAGAAGAGTGTTATTGGAATTGCCTCTACTTGATCAAAAGTATAAATTAACCCAAACTTGAAATCCGTTTATGGAGTAACTCATGCCATACCGTTTTTTTTTTTTCATTTCGTTTGGCGCTCAATAATCCAACATGTATTTAATATCTTCCACTTATTCTACCAGATTCACACGCGCACAATTTTAAAAATCAGCTTCAAATCCCTGCCTCATCAGTAAAACCAGAAAGCGTGACGTCATTCGGCCTAATTTCATATTGGCCGAAAGCCGAGAGTCGAAACTCCTATACTTACAGTGTTACAAAATCGTGATACTTTTTTAAGTTACCCACCCATGTTGGTTCCAAGTGAGGGCAGTAGAGAGTCAAGCATTTCAAAAATAAAAGATACCAAAGAAATGTGTTAATTAAATATTCTAGGGAAATTGTTGATTTAATTGTTTTTTTACATCTGATTTAATTTTATCGTTACTTTTTGTGCACTTTTAGATCAATAAACCAAAAATTGTATAAATCATTGATATAACAATTTTGATTTTGACGTCATCCATGGATCAAGTGCGAAAGAAAATTGACAAACCATGCAGTGCAGGTACTTTTCGCGATACCGGTATGGTACGGTACGATGCCAATGCGTTTATTATTCATTGTTTTACGTCTGAACATAACAGATTGAAAGATTAAAGCATTTTAAAGGAATCAATGCCTAACCTTATCGAAGCCATTATACATTACGCCTAGGCCCTAGCCTAGTTGGTGAAGGTCGGTTAACACAGTAGGCCTATTTAATTAATAACGTCAGCGATGGGCCGGCCCTAGCCACCTGTATACCCCCGGTTCCGTAGTAATTGCAGTCTGCCTGTTTTTATTTTATAAAAGCTAGGCGTACACAGTCAGACATCTGTGATCCTAGAGATTTACAATGTAATATTAACTAAAGTGGATCTGGACCTAGTTATTAAAGGCTAGTTTAGGCTTGGGATTATCGGGTGGGCCTAGTATTTTGTTTGTTTGTACAAACTCTTGCCGAGTTCCCTTGCGGGAACTCGGCAAGACTCCTATATGGAGCATAGACGCCAAACTTTAGCCTGCATAGCAGATGCCAGTTTCGTGCGACCGGGACGAGAAAAAGGTTGAACAATTCAAGTTGCCAACTTAACCTATTCAAATTTAGACCTAGCCGTTAGGCCTACAAAAAGGCTACATTCTTGTTAGCTATGGATTCGAATCATTTACCATCGTTTGGCCATAAATTCTCTCACTTTAAACAGTTTCTCTATGCTGACATTGTAGGAATGCTGTTGTTTACTGGTCTGCGGCCTCACGAACACCACCAGTAATCTTAAAAAATGTATTGTGGTTTATGACTAATAGCTACATTCTTGCAAGACTACATGCAAGTTAGAACTTGACTAACATTAACAAGAATTTAGGCTATAATTTGCTTCAAATTAGCTGCCCAAACCTACTTAATTCGCCTGGTGGTTTGTTGTGTATACTGCTTGAATTTAAACAAAACTTGGCAAAGAATTCATGGATACTGGAAATGAAATAACCCATATTTGGATATTTGTGAAGGGAACATTATTTATGCCAAACATAAGGTGAAGGCAAATAACTCACACACTAGCTCTATGACACATGCGATTACTATTACAGTTGGGCTCATTTTGTCAGGATAAGCTGCAAACTCATATTATCAGATTGTGTGGTTCAACCCAATGAATTGGTAGTTTGCCACACCCATCTCAAACCTATTAACTTCGTGGTGTTGAAGGGAACACATTAAACAGTTAAATAATTCAATTGTGTGTAGGGTAAAGAAAGAATAAATTGTAAATGATACAGGAAATACACATCAATTTACTTAAATAAGTGGTACAGGTTACATGAAATGGTGTGTAAATTCAGGCTGCTAAAAGCAGATCAACACATATTATTCTGCTATTAACTTCTAAAAATCATTCCTATAAATTTGTATGTACATTTATGATAGAGAAATTGGGACTTCACTGTGGAGGTAGCAAATTTACAAGCTTTTACATCACAATTTTGATTATCTGCAATGATCACCTGTATAAATTTAACTTTAACTGGTAATCAACTTTACAAACATTCCTGACAGTTAATTTGCTTATGAGACATCTTCTGCGAATGAACGTACTGCCATAAGTCCTCCATTGTACTTATCACTACAGCTTTAGCTAAAATCAGCAAACTTTGTGAAGTGATGTTCATGTAGGCATAGATATACCACAGTATGTTATTATTTCACAATATGAGTTTTTAAGAAAGAAACAGAAAGAAACAAAATCTGAGCTTCTTCCTATGCAGTCTAACAACTACAGATCCCCATGGTTGTACAGTGCGGCCTATATTCAACTGAGTTAAGCCTAGTAAAAGACAGTGTGATTTTCATGTCTGTTTACTGCAAATAAAAGCCTGGTCTGCTGGTTTTCATGTTGAATTTTTACTTGGGGTTTGTGTCTTTTTTAGTTAGGCAGACAAAATTTTAGGTATAAAAAGGGTACACTAAAAATACCATGTCATATCCTCATAGCCTGATAATAGTACATTCCACTGCCAAGAAAAATCATCATACATGTGCCTGGAGTTAGAAAACATTTGGGCAGGGTATTGTGTACTATAAAATGATATAGCCTACAGGTATTTAGCTTCCTAATATCTGGAACAAAATTGATTTGCTTTGCAAAAAATATTCGTACTCTGTAGTACAATCAATGATTTTTAACAATCATACAACATAACAGTTGGAACAACTATTGCACTGTAATAATTTGTTCATTGGATACCAAAGCAAAAACAAATGAGAGCAGAACTAAAGATTGCCTATCAATGAGAAGAGAAATTGCATGAAGCAAATTTTTCAAGTAGAGCTTTGTTATCTTCCCAACTTGAGAGCTTGAGAAACTTTTGCAAACAAATTGAAAGCAACTTTGATAAGTAATACACATAGAATAAAAACTGCAGGCTGCAATACAACAAATAGGCCTATTCCAAAGAGTTGTATGATTATTTTTTGATTTAAACTTTATAAATTTAGGGCTTGCAATTGTTGGTAAATGATGTTGAACATAAAAATGTGAATGAAACTGAAAACTTAATGGTTTATTAAAATATAAATAAAAGTAGTAAGTGAGCAATTTGATCTACTGTATCTCTACCTATCTAAGCAAGTTGGCACTTAACTTACTTTTACTTTGTTTTATACACACCTATCTGTCAGTTGGTTAGTCTGTTTAGACTTTGTTTGATGGGTGTTTTGTTGATAACCAACAATACAACTAATTAGACCTAGGCCTATATTGGTCTCATGCCCACCCACCCTAGCTAACAAATGTAATGCTGCGTCTCAAGCATGGCCTTTTTTCATAACAGACATTTACAAGTCAATACCATGGTAATGTACATAGCCCTTACGTTATGCTACCAAATTATAAGTGGTTTCACACAATGTAGGCCTAAGGTACACTAACGTTACTGTAGCCTAGCTAGGCAACACAATGACCCAAGATTACCCCGGCAACGCTTTTTGAAAGTAATAAATCGCTACATACATGTCTGAATAAATTAAGATTTGTTAAGCAACTTATTCTTGTCCCTAAACAAAACTAAAATTATTGCTCATATTTGTCAGCGTTTTCGTCGGCCAGTTAAGGTTAAGCTAAGTAACGGTATACATACGACGTTAGCTAGTTTCAGACTGTTCAACAACTGGCACAATTAAGATAGGACATTATTTTAGGTTTACTGAAATTGTTCAAGACATCTACTAGTTTTAATCATTTATTTCTGATCAGAAAGGTTGTTCGCGTAGTATTTTTCCAAAAATATACTTATCAGTTAGGCCTAAGTTAGTAATAGCAGGTGCAATACATGCGTGTCTATAATCCAAATATGCGCTAAAGTATTGTCGCCCTGCATGTACTGTAAAAAGAAATCGTTGTTATTGTGTTCTTCTTAGAAATAAAATGAACGTTAATCTTGGTTAGAAAGACAAGTTATGATTAAAACTAATATAAATATAAGTAATTTCTGAAAGTAAAGAATTTCAATTCTTATTTTTTAGGTTAAATTTGCAGTTTGCCGTTTTTTATTGACTCCAATTTTTAATGTACCGACATATCTACTGCCCTCACTTGGAACCAACATGGGTGGAGGACGAATCAAAAAGTATCACGTACTGAAGTATAGGAGTTTCAACTCTCGGCCTTCGGCCTATACGTAGTATTGGGCGAATGACGTCACGCTCTCTGGTAAAACTTATCAGCTTATAGGGATCATAACTTTCAACACTGTTAACGCTGTTAACGGCCGGTATAATATATTCCGTAATGCCTTACGCAATTCGTTGCAGGCTCTATTCTGCTCTCATTGCAAACTTGTTAAAAAAAATATTTTCCAAATACCTGATTACGTTTTAAACTTTTGTATTATTTTTCTATTTTCTAATTCATGCTTACCATTTATGGCGCCATAGTCTTTTTTCCCTAAGCGTATCGAGAGGACACTCTGTCTATAAACCTTTTTAAACAGAGTTTGGCTGAACGTAATTTCTTCAGTACTTCGATCAATCAAATGCTGGGGAAAGATTTCCTTTGTTTCTCAAGCAATCAGGTGCAGGTTTGAGGAAAAGTGCAAGCAGCAATATGCGCGCGTATTTCCTTCATGTATAACGCACGTATAATACGTGCGCTTGAAAACGTTTGTTTATACACTTGATCCCATACCGTGCGTGAATTGTGCAGACGGCCAAGATTCCTCCAGTATTTTTATTGGTAAATAAGATTCCTCCAGTATACGATTGGTCCAATATGGACACGTGAATCTCGGCCATGAGACATCATATAAATAAGTTATCCGGAAATTGCCGATTCAGATTTGAAAAAGTGTATAGAATGTGCGAATAAAACTTGAAAAAGAGAACCATTATCTGAAAATGGTTCTAGAAAATAATACTTTAGATATACTATTTAAAAGCATCTTTCCAAAGAGTACATTTATGATTAAAGAGTTTTTTTTCTCCAAAATATTTAGCTCCTCTCAATCAAAGACTGTGGTGTATGATAGGAAATTAATCAATTTATATTTGTTTTAAAGACATATACTTTGAATTAAATGTCTTTAATGTCACAAATACATATACAAATGCGTGTTCATTCTAATGGGAACAAAAGACCTCCGTGGTGTAGTGGTTAGGGCTTTGTCATCCCATCCGCACGTTATAAAAACGTTATAAAAATGCGTGTCCATTTTAATGGGAACAAAAGACCTCCGTGGTGTAGTGGTTAGTGCTTTGTCATCTCATCCGCACGTTCCGGCTTCGTATCCCGGTGGGTTTGCAACCAGGAAGTTTACAACTGGTTATTAAAGGCCGTGGCCGTCTTGATATAATGTCCAGCACTGGACGCTTTCGGGACGTTAAACCTTGCTAAAAGACATCCACTCTTGTTAAATGAAAAACATCTTAACCAAACCTTACGAATATCATTATTCTTTGCATGGTTGATAGCATTTTCAATACATTTTTCAAAGCCTGACATATTAACCTGTGCATATACTTCTCACTAATAATAATATACCATAATAAGATACCATATTAGAATACCATAATAAGATACCATAATAAAATACCATAATAAGACACCTTAATAAGATACCATATTAGAATACCATAGTAAGATACCATAATAAGATACCATAATAAGATACCATATTAAAATACCATAATAAGATACCATAATAAGATACCATAATAAGATACCATAATAAGATACCATAATAAGATACCATAATAAGATACCATAATAAGATACCATAATAAGATATCATAATAAGATACCATAATAAGATACCATAATAAGATACCATAATGAAACACCATAATAAGATACCATAATAAGATACCATAATAAGATACCATAATAAAATACCATAGTAAGATACCATAATAAGATACCATAATAAGATACCATAATAAGATACCATAATAAAATACCATAATAAGATACCATAATAAGATACCATAATAAGATACCATTATAAGATACCATAATAAGATACCATAATAAGATACCATAGTAAAATACCATAATAAGATACCATAATAAGATACCATAAGAAGATACCATAATAAGATACCATAAGAAGATACCATAATAAGATACCACATTTAGTACTTCATGTTTAAGCAACTTCTAAGTTTTACCTAGTTCACATAAGTAGCTCTGCTTAACGCTACATGAAAGATCATTCCATTTCCCACCAGGCATCCTTTCCACACACTCTTCTTTGTTACTATTTGGTTCCCCAGTCTTCCAGTTCCTGTAAAATACAGGAAGAAGGTTTTTGTCATAAAGGATTAATCCCAGGTTTCTAAAGTATGTTGATAAGTGACCGATACGGAAAGTCTAATTCAACAATGTTATTTTATATGTGCACATCAAAGACATTACGGTGTGTTTATTAAAGGTTCTATATTTTTGAAGGTATTTAATTATTGAAATAGAGTTAATATGAATTTCACAAGAGCAGTTTATGCCCATTTGTTCATGTACCTTACACTCTAAGCAAGACAAAATGTATATACTATTTACAAAGAATAAGTTGTAAAATGCCTTGGATGTGTAAGTATGACATGACACTGCATTCTGCACTAGCAGTCCGGTAGCATATTAATGGGAGCATAAATGTTCCTTAAAATGGGAACATTTTGCTACTTGGAAGTCGCCATTTTGTGATATTTCCCATGATCCTTCGCTATCCTAACGTTAAAACCCTATGCAATGCTACATATTTCAAATTTAAAAAACCTCTGGAGAAAAGCATCTCTGCTAGGGGAAACTTAAAACTCATGAAAATTCCTTCATTACTGTCATGGCTGCAAGTTTTCCACTCCCATTTGATAAGTTCACCACGCCATTTTCGAAATATTAGAAAATATAGACAATAGAGCTAGGCTTTTAGGCGCAAAACAGCCATTTTGAAAATTTAAATATTTTAATACAATGATTTTTAATATTTGAAGTACATAAGTTAGAAACTATCATTTTTATCGCAAAATATGAACAATATGGCTGCATGACTTCAATATCCTCGTGTGTTGCAAATAATCCTATTAATAGGCATGCTTCCAGACTGACTAGTTACATATCAACACATTGGTGAAATCTTTAATATGTGATTAATTCTAAACGGAAAGTAATGGTTGTGGGACCAATTTGTTTGTAAGTCTTCTATCATGTTATTTAAAATTCACGGGAACATTTTTAAGAGAAACATAAATACAAACAATTTATCAAGGCAGAGAGGAAAGCAAACAAAACATTCAGAATTTATGTGGTGAAAATGTTATGTTTGTTTAATGTCTTCGTTGGAATTTACTCTCCGACAAGAATTAATATGGAAATGCTTACGAATAGACCATTGCTGTGCCATCTACCCACTTGTAGTTTTTATCTCGCAATCCAATCCACACTCCTTCCAAGAGTGTCAAATTTATGTCAATGAATTCCTGTGAAAAATTTACATGAATAAAAATCAAAATGAAAATTCAAAAAAATACGATTCAATTTAGACATTCCTATAATTGCCTTCAACTATTTAGATTCAATTTAGACATTCCTATGATTACATTCAACATTCAGAAATAGTTTAACAGCCAAGAGAAACTATATGAACAACGAATAGTCATGTTCTTAACATTTCGAGATATTAAATGTAATAGAGGACGTCATGTGTTAATAATGCACCATGCTTCCCATATGCACTTATAAGGTAGACAAAATAGTTATGAATAGTTGAATACTACCGAGTATCAAATCACCACAATTTCTACCACGCGTGAGAAACAACACATGCTGGGTGAAAAGGCGCTGAGATACAACTTTCAGAAAAGTTTACCGTGTGTACTTTTGGTACAACGATTCCAATCAATGTCTGTAAAAAAAACAGCGTCCCGTAAAATAGTAACCTTTCTATAAGAAACTTTTCTTAAGCAGTCAAGCAATTTATATTGTTCTCATCAAGACTAGAATTTTGTGATCTATACACAAAACCAATAAATATGATTAAAAAAAGCTCTACAAAACTGGGTCATTCGTTCAAGAAATGTTTTTTTCTTCTCGATTTCGAGAAAACTGAGGTAGGATGGCTAAATTCATTAAAGTGAAATTTCTCTTTTGGTCTCGACAATTTCTACATTTAAACTTTTATCAACTCTTTCGTTTTATATGTGGTCCTTTAAAATGTATTACAATTTTATTGAAACTACTACTGGAGGAAAGACGGGTGTGATCCCTTAGATAAGCATTGGCTCTTGAATCCCTTGAAATAAGGATTACTCAATGATCCGTAAAAATAAGATTTTACCCGGGCTGTTGATGTATGTAAAATTAGCAGCATGAAGTATATAGCTATATCAAATATCTTCCGCCTGTTTCTTAGACAGATATATCGAGCTTTTGAACAAGCTAACACTTTTCTTAATCAATTTTTCAAATATTGTTTTATTAACAATTAAACACTTAAACTACATACTTTATTCTTTTTTTCTAAACTTTTCTTGGAATTGCGGCTGAAATGTGTCCCATCAATTATAGTGTATCTCCTTTGTAGGAAAAATCCTGCTGTCTAAGGTGTATTCCATATTGTCTATAGGACATAAGTGTATTTTGCTCGATGTTTTAGTATTGCAATGTCTATAAGCTGAAACATAATGATGAAAACTATTCCGGTGTCATGCTCTATTAGACAGATATCAAATTTCGAAGATTCCAAAACCTGTTTACAACACAGTACACTGACTAACGATGTAACAAGCCTGTTACAATTGTCACACTCCACATATTTCCGTGAGAATCTGAGTACGCTAAATTATTGGAAGATTTTGAAATGCAGAAGAACATGTATTATATAAGCAATCACTGGTTTTGCCTAGCATCTTATTTATGGTAAGCAATATTTTGCACACACACACATATAATTTGGAGAATATGATAATGGAATATCACACCTAGAAGGAGCAGTGAGTATTTTACTATTATACCTTAGTTTTTACATTTAAATATCACCATATGGCAGTATTAGGACGATATCTCCAATTTGTCTTTCAATTATCCTTCATTCATATGAATGCACATGCTATATAAATTATATATAGTTCTTAATAGGTAAAACAATAATAATCCTTTATTGATAAGGATTATTGCGTAAGAGAAAGGTTACGAGACGTGTCAGGAAAGATTTTCAAAACAAATCATAGTGCTGAAACATCATGTTATATAAATATGTTAACATATATTTGTTAACATTGAAACCACCTACAGCTGTTGCAAACTCCTTCAGCATTGCCAAGTCCCCACCTAATCGTCTACATTTATCTTGTGCGGACCACCAGTCCAAAGGTGGTGATTCCATAAATTTGTAACACACTCCTTTTTCAGGGTAAGGAATGCATGCTTCAGATTGGGCTGTAATTGAATAAAGATGTACTTGAAGCTTGAACGATAGAAGCAATTATTATCTATATTTATGTCAGATTTTTAAAATGCATTTTCCATTCTTAAAGAACTTCTTAACCGAAAGTGAGGGCGCCTTTTTTGTGATGATTTGTGGGCAGTTCGTCCATGTCAATCAAATCTCGCGATTGGTTTTTTTGATACAATGAAAGTTTGTTCACTCGCCGAGTGCTCTCAACGTTCATTGTATGTGCACGTGTAACTTTTAGGCGTTGGTACGATAGTGACACAATTGCTGGGCCTACGTTTAACTTAAACTTGATATATTTAGCCGATGAATTAGAGTCTGCGGCTAATACTGAAGTAGTGTATGACTATGAATATTAAACTGTAACTTTAATGTAAGCCCCCTTTCGTCAAAATATAATGTCCTAATGTTTCACTTGCCTAACAACACTAGTAATCCTCGACGTAGAACTCATCGCTGATGTATTACCAAATGATCATTGAAAATGCCTTCCAACCATGAAAAGATGCCAACTGCAAAAAGGGTTTTGTGGGTGACGTGACCACGTAACGCTACATACCTGCACAGGCATATGTGCATGATCGGAACTGCAGCAAATCTATGTCAATACTAGGTTGTATATGAATATTCAAAATAAGAAAGGTTGTATAACTGCGAGTGTACATATAGCCTTGTGACAAGACACGGACTGGATTATTTTTGAGACTCCAAAAAATACGCCTTCATATTCGGTCAAGTGCTTCTTTAATAATCGGATATCTATTTGTAGATTTGTTATAGAACAGGTATAATCGGTTGAATGTTTTTTTGATACAAATTGTAAACGGAAAGCAGAGTTGGGGGTTTACAAGGGAGAATATAGATTTCACTATTTCAGCACTTTATAGAATTTACTTCATTTGAATTTAAAAATCAGTCCAAACATTAAAATTAATATCAAGAAAAAAGACAGTAATTTTTTTTTTTTTTATCTCGACTTCTTGAAAGAACAAAGCAGTTTGAAAAAATTCAAAAAAGCATAAAAAGGTTTGAAGTATTTTCTTCAGCAAAGTGTGGAAAGCTCAACATAACTTAACTTCAGAATCAACTATACGTTTAATTTACAAACAATTTGCAAATATGAAGTTAATGAAAAGAAATATTACAGATCTTGAACTTAGATCATTAAAGGAATTAGTTCGGTAGTCGAACTATCTCATCGTATAAAGGGAACCGTAAAACATTTCCTTTATTCCATAAACAGTAACCACAATGCCTATAGTTCTTATGGAAATTAAAAAAAGATATAAATGAATTACAGATAGTCACTGAATGTTAAAATATCATTACGAATATCTAGTAGAATTTTTTTTGCACCCGGAAAACGTGCTGTATCTCGATACCAATGAACACATTTTCTTAACTGATATTAAAATGTCAAATCAACTACTACCAAACGTGCTCTCTCAAGCCTACCTTTTGTCGCTTACCAAGGCTACCGTAGTAGGCGGCAAACGCTATTCTAAAAATAGCTCTGGAAAGTCCATGACATGTGTGCATGCAATGCAGCTCATAAATTTATTCAAGTAGAATTTGACGTTAGTACATTGCATCGAATAGAGATTTATCACGAATCAAGGCGGGTGTTAAAATTACTACCGATTTTCATTGTTGTTAGATGCTATCTTATCGTATATGAAAAGGATATTAAAGCATTAATCCTTATTAACGAGAACCCTGATTACTATCTTCGTAACGTCATTTTCTAGTTTTTGAATGGGAAATTAAAAGCGCTATAACAAATTAAAAAACGCGGCTAAATGTCTAATTTGAAAATAAGCGTGGGGTCTGATGGAATAACTGTCCTTGAAACTTGCTGTATATCGATGTAAATGAATATATTATCTCAATCGCGAATAAAATGTCAGTGTCAACTATCACACACCGATGCTACCGTAGCTTTTTTAATGCCTGGGAAATGAAACAACTATTACAAAGTTTTAATTTATGACACCCATCAGCTACTATTCACTACACCACTTGAGATGATCGCTGATTTTTGAAATTCTTTTGCGATTTTTCAATACTGCTTCATGCCATCCTGCTGTTAACGCGCATTCCATAGTTTCTAAACATATTAAAAAAAAATGGTTTAAAAGGTAGACAAATAAAGATAATTTGTTTTAAACATACCATGTTTAACGAGGACGATAAAAGCCACGACGAGCCGAATATGTTCTTTCATTGTACTACAGTACGTTCTGCAATGTAAATTTCAGTAATAGGACAACACAAGAAACAAATCATTTAAATTGACAAAAAAGTACGGAGTCCTGTAATATACAGTCTAAACATCCGTCCCTGTCAAGAAAGCTTTTAGAACATAAGGGTAAAAAGAATTTTGGATACCGAATGATACGACTTAAAGGCCAGTTGTCGTCTCTAACGTACGAGGTAAATGAAATTCAAATCCTGTGCTTTGATTGGTCGAAACACAATGGTACAGTGTGCACTTGCATTGATAAGCCAATCAGTATCGTTTTGGAATAAATTGTGCGCCGCCACATTTTAATCAGAATAGATGACCTTTAAAATCATTGGGTTGGGAAAATTTCAATAGTATACTCGCATTGGTTGAAACCTTTGGAAAAATCTTGTGAAAGATTTAAATCTATCGTCCCAGGTATTCAAACGGAACATATCACTGGAGTTTGATGGCATCATGGGCCGAATGGTGAGGGCGTATTATTCCATTATATTTATAACATTCGAATACACTTTCTTGCACTTTTTGGTACTGCTCACCTTGATATGAATTAGTAAATCAGACATAATCATTTCTAATAAACACTCATTTAATTTATCACGAGCATCAAGGAAACATTTTGAGATTTACAAATTTGCAGAGTAATTATTTTTCAATTTTAGAATAATTGAAATCTTATTTGAATAATTTGCCATTTTTCTTAACTGAAAGAAAGCCTGTAACCTGCAAGGTCAACTCATTTCATGAGGGTAGTATCGCCCTACACCACCCCACCCCGCCCCTATGCGTTTATACGCCTCCGACTTGTTTGTACTCAATACACAATACAAAAATGCAAACACAAGAGTTGCAATAATATCACATTTACGTGCAGACATGACAGATGGGTACCTAATTGTTCTGACAAAGTATATATGTTACAAAATATTATTCAAAAGAATTCGATTAGCAATAGTAACAAAACAAGTATTACCACTATTGGTTTTCAAAAGTGCAAAACTAACATAGGCCGTTAGATCGTTAGCGTTGTTCAAGCAGATTGTAATATGCGTAGAATGTTTATTTGATACAAATAAAGGCAAATATTAAAATCATTGACGTATTTTTTTATATTTCTGTTATGCGAGTTGCATGAGAGGAGTCACAGTAGTGTGGTTTTTGGAAAAACTATTTCTGTATTTTGCCTTCCCATAATACTCTGTTCCATTATTATTCAATGGCAAAAATGCACCATAAGCATGTAAGTTACGTCAATATCTCTTATCTAAGTTCCACAAGTAATTAACCTGTCTGAATTAGATGATTGGTGGATTTTTTAACCAATCACCGCGTGAATTTGCCTAGCAACAAAATCTGCGTAACTAAGTGGGGCAAACATCCTACGCGGTACTGGTATAGTACAACCAGCTACCGGTGCGCGCTCATGTAGTGAATGCAATTTACTGTGCAAAACAAATTCTGACAACAAAATGGTGAACAAAAATTGCGCTTACGGGCCCGCTGCGGGTTTTGTAAATCTGATTGCTATTACCCAGAACAATTAGTGAACTGAATTTCGTTTATCCCATTTGCTAGAAAATCTAAAGAATGAAAGATCCGGAGAAGAACCATAAATGGATCTAAGCTTGCAGCAGGCCTCACGAACATATACATTTCAATGCATTGGTAAAGCGGTTTTGAGGTTTGCTTGCCCCACATAGTTACCGCGTTGCTATGGTGGGCGCGGCCTATTTTGGAACCTGGAAAGTTTAATTGCGTATAGTCACTTTTGGCTACTTTAATTTGATTTAAGAACAGGGCTGCGTGTAACTTAGTCTCATCTAATTCTTTATCAATTAAACTAATTTTTCATGAGGTCGACTATAGGTTACGTCTTCTTGGGGTGACGTCTGCCAACTGTTCGCCAACAGTTGGATACGCTTTTGGTAATCAAAACCGAAATAGCAAATGTTTAAAAGTCAATTTTGTTATACGCGCCCTGTTTGCTTATTATTTCTTTACCGGTGAATGGTTGATTCCCCACAACGTTCGTTTACGATGTTGCTTCATATACTCAATTAGACAATCAGTGGTTGCCCATCAAACCGATGAAATAACTTTTACATTATTTAAACAACTGTCAATAAATAAAGGCTTTTCAGTTTATTTACCGAAATGTACTCACGAAAAATGAATAGGGATTACAAAACTTTTAGGTATTATGTTAACACAGTCCTTGACTTCTGGTTTATTTGTGTAGCAACATTCAGCTTCAAAAATATTTCTTCGAGTCCAATTCTCTTATCTGGATGATAGAGTAAACATAACTTACGAAAAACTTTGTTGATCTCAGCATTAGAGGCTCCCCTGTCAACTCCCAAAATGTTGTACGCGTTCTCTAAACTTTCGTTCCTTGACAAATAGAAGATTTCCTGGGTTAGGCAGTCACTGATGTGACCTGCAAAAGATACACCGAACAACCAACCAGCCATGCCGCCAAAGATTGTGCCTGGTGGGCCTAACCATGAGCCAAGTATAGCTCCGTATTAATACCATAGAAGCCACCACCTAACGCCGAAGCAGTATCTACAAGGTTCTTAACACACCTGTTACCTGAAATATCTCCATTTCACTACCGATAAGTATTCCACATTGCTTCATAGCTTAAGCATACACCGGACAAAGCAACCGTTGCAATCTGTGAACCAAGTGCCAACATAAATAATAAGGAGCTTTAGATTTCAAGACGCGGAGTAGTGCGACGGAAGTTAACCGACAATGTACGTCGTCGTACTGACTTCCCCGTCCTGTTAGTTTTGCACTTTAGATTTTTACGACGGGGAAAATGACAGTCATGTAATTACAATCAGTTACATATCTAAGTAGCGATGTTTGATCGTAGCAGATGACGCTCCAATTATAAGTACTTTTGGAACAATGGCGAACCTCCATCGAATTCGTGAAGCAAAAGGAGCTCGAACTTCATACGCTATATGATAAACATGTGTAAAAACTCCGAAGATGTACCAGTAGAACGTAAAATATCTAAACGCCGATGAAAATGAAAATATTCATAATTCCTCTCTAAACTTTAATTTTCAAAATAACAAAGACAAAATTTGAGTCAAACTTTCATTTGATGAGCAAAAAAACTGTAGCAATTGCTCAATTATGTTAAAAATGCAGATTGATATGACAACATATGACGTCACACGCTATCCCAAGTTGCCGTTTACAGCACAACGTGAAGACACCCTGACACCCGCCCGATGTAGAATTTCAGGGATAACAAGAAGGTGAAGTATTCGCATGCGCAGAACGTCGAACGTGACGTCATTTCGTTGTAGCGAAGTCCGCGTCGTGAAATCTAAAGCTCCCTAATATTTAGACCTGTAACGGGGCTCCGTGCCAATAAAATATTCTCTATGCAAGTTGACCTGGGTCAAGTTTCAACAACTCAAACGCTTGTGTCTTATCCTCCCGTGCCGGTCATCATTTCCAGGATTGCTCATCCAGTCACGCATTGAGTCGACTCACGGAATAGATAATCCTTTTCAGCCTCTCCGATTTTATACATCAGAGCTCTGATGTAGCTATTAAAAAGCTGTTTGTTTCTTGCAAGATGTTTTAAGTTTTTCCATACAGGAACCGTTTTTTCATAGGCTCTGTAAGCCTTATATAGGCTCTGTAAGCCTTATCTTCTTCATCGAGATAGAAACATATCTCGGTAAATCTTCACCATTTTGATTCGTTCCTTCGAAAAGGAAGATGAGCACCTCATCCTTCCAACAAGTGTCAGATTGCCCTTCGATCCCTATGTAAATGATAAACAGATTGGAGAGTTCTAACTGTGCAAATGACGTTAAAAACAAACTAAAAGTGGTCAACTACTCCAATATCTTATTACGTAAATAAGTTCATGAAATATACAAGTTATATCTCATATTTGTAGACATCACAATCTGTTCTGCAAGTCTCCCTGGGCCCCACCAGGGCTTCACCCTTGAACCCCAAGTGGACTTCGCCCCTGAACCCCACCAGAGCTTCGCCCCTGAACCCCAACTGGGCTTCGCCCCTGAACCCCAACTGGGCTTCTCCATTGAACCCCAACTGGGCTTCGACCCTGAACCCCAACTGGGCTTCGACCCTGAAACCAAACTGGGCTTCGCCCCTGAACCCCAACTGGGCTTCGACCCTGAACCCCAACTGGGTTTCGACCCTGAACCCACGTCGTTATGGAGCCACTACTGGTGTGGAAAGTTTTTATGTAGAAGCCTTTATTCTGACTTTCTCAACAATTGTTCATGTATTCCAAAGAAAAAGAAAACCTTTTACTTATTCGATTTCTTTGAACAAACTACTGATTCTGTTTGTGACGTCATGACATATTCAAGTCTCAAAATCGCGGGTAAATATTCTGCAAAATACATTCATAAAAGAATGTGAAAGGAATGTGAGCATGTGATGTCAGAATTAGTCTTATTTCAGTCGTTTCAAGACGAATGAGAAAAGACTTAATACTTGAATATCTTCTTATTAGAAAAAATTCAAAATCTTCATCATTTCATTCCAAGTCCCCATTCAATAACAGTATAAGATGAACTTGCTTGGTCAATGAAGTAATCGTTTAAATACGTTGTTTAAGCGATTGCACGTTTTTTTGCAGTTAAAGAGCGAATGCTTTCGATATTTTCAAATCAATAATTGCAAAGTCGAGGACCATTATATTGTAATCTTAGTCAAGTTAATTAAAGTATGCAAGCTGGAACGACCAGATCATAACGGATTGGAATGTAACGCTGAATGGGGACAAGGAAATATTTGAAGATCACATGTACCGGCTCATTTTTCCAGGCTTGTAATATTATTAATAATTAAACGGGATTAATCTGCCAATATGTCAGCTATCACGTATTCTTCCAAACCTACCTTTCGTCGCGTATCAAGTCAACCGTAGAAAATTGGCACTGGATAGGACATGACAGGGGCGTAGCCAAGATAACATGTCATGGGGCCAAGTCAAACCAAAACATGCATGCTGTGCATGATTACGTATTTTATGGACAGTTTTGTCAAGATTAATGAAAGATATTGGGACAAGTGTGCAGTCTTGTAATCGGGGAGCAGAGAGAAAGGCACTCCCTGAGAGGTTTTCTTTCAATTGGAAACTTGGGAAATCATCAACAAAAAATTGAAGAAGATTTTGGTAAAATCATTGGAATTGGAAATTTGGGTAAAATTTGGCAACATTTTCCAATAATTGATGGGTTTTTATAGAAAATCGAAGAAAAATTACCCTCAAAATGAAAAAAAATTTTCCAAAAATTGAAAAATGTATATCACAAACTGACAAACATTAAAGAAACTTTTCCAAAACTTGAAGATACCTTTACCGAAAATCAAAGATAAATTGTCTCAAAATGAAAGAAATTTTCCGAAAATTGCACAAAAATGAAAAAAAAAAAACAATTTCTAAACATTGAATAAAATTTCCCAAAATTGAAGAAAATGTACCAAAAATCGAAGAAAAATTGCATCAAAATGAAGGAGATGTACCAAAAATTGAAGAGAATTGAACGAAAATCAAATAGCAATTGCCCCAAATGAAGAAACTTTCCCAATCATTGAAGGACTTTATGTCTCCTTTATTTCTATCATATAAAATAAGGATTATGTCAGACGTTATGTCTCCTCTAAACTGTTCTACTTCAGGACAACGGTATTTTCTCCAATTTTCCTGTTATTTGAATATTCGTTGAATTAATTATCATTACTTAGTCTGTTAGTGATTTCGTCTCCCATCCAATTATATGCGTCTTACCGATGTTGTACACTGTAGTTTTATATGGTTTTGCGTAATACGAATAGACGTAACCTACGTACTCAGTGATCACTTATCGGTATATTCGTGCATGGTGTGCGCGTGCCCCCCCCCCCCCCCTCCCCCTATCCACCCACCCTCTCTCCAATAATTGTCCAAAAAACCGAGGTAAATTAAAAGCATTAAAGTGATACATTGGAGGCATACATAACAGATGATTTAATAATAATTATCTAGAAAACTGTTTCCTTTCATTTTGGTTATATTTTCTTCAATTTTTTTTCAAATTCCTGCATTTTCGGAAATTTTCTTCAATTTCCTATATTTTACTATTGTTTATTTTTTCTATTTTTTTTCTGGAAAAGTTGTAGCCATGACTGTAATGAAGGTATTTTCATTAGTTTTAAGTTTCCTCTAACAAAGATATTTTTCCCAGACGTATTTCAAATTTGAAATATGTAACATTGCATAAAGCTGTTATGCTAGGATAGCAAAGGATCATGGGAAATATCACAAAATGGCGACTTCCATATAGCAAAATGTTCCCATTAATTAACTGTAATCTTCCAAAATTGAACATAGTAATGGATCGTTCCTGGTTCCTTTGTAACATTACAGTGAGACGCTAGAACACCTCTTCTGGTCCCGTAACTCTTCTGCCATTTTCTGGGATGGCGCGTCATATGAAGTTTTATCTAATGCGGTCAGAAGTTCAACTTCAATCGCATTGTTGCTTTATAGGTTTCGCCGTCTGACCGTACGCAAAAAAAAACATTTACACTATGATTTGACTATTTTTCAGGCCAAGTGTTATATTCTTCGCTGTAGATTTTGGAACATACTACCAACTTTGGATGGTATATTAAGTAAGTCTATGATCTAGAGGTTGAAACGTGAATATAAAGTTTGAAGAGAGGGGGTAACTTGTGTAGTTGATCAAGTTTCTATGCTTTGCATTTAGCTGTATATATTACTTTTCATACAGGGGTCATATTTGGATTGAATATACTGCTTTCGCTCACTTGTACTGTTGATCTGGAAGTCCAGTAAACTTGTTTGCAATAATTATGTCAATAACACTTACACCCTGCAGGAAAGTGGTTTCCCATAATAATTGAGGTCTCTGTGATCCTTGGCGTTTTAATAACACCAACTCCAAGAATTATACTTGAAGCAAGCTAGGCAATTGACCAGTGGTACAACGTGAATTCTGGGGCCCGTGAGGAATATAGGTCGGGGCCCCATAACAAACATATTGCAGGGCCCCTAAAATTTCGATTTCTGCTTGGGACCCGTGGGGTTTACGCGCCTTTCCCACCCAACCAGGCTTGACCTCTCTTTGATCACGAAGGTGTTTATGAATTACATAGGCAAATTAACCAGGGGCGTAGATCTATGTCTGAATTTTTATTTATTTTATTTTTTATTTATTATTATTATCATTATTATTATTATTATTATTATTATTATTATTATTATTATTATTATTATTATTATTATTATTATTATTATTATTATTATTATTATTATTATTATTATTATTATTATTATTATTATTATTATTATTATTATTATTATTATTATTATTATTATTATTATTATTATTATTATTATTATTATTATTATTATTATTATTATTATTATTATTATTATTATTATTATTATTATTATTATTATTATTATTATTATTATTATTATTATTATTATTATTTATTATTATTATTATTATTATTATAATTATTATTATCATCATCATCATCATCATCATCATCATCATCATCATCATCATCATCATCATCATTATTATTATTATTATTATTATTATTATTATTATTATTATTATTATATTATTATTATTATTATTATCATCATCATATTATTATTATTATTATTATTATTATTATTATTCATTATTATTATTATTATTATTATTATTATTATTATTTATTATTATTATTATTATTATTATTATTATTATTATTATTATTATTATTATTATTATTATCATTATTATTATTAATATTATTATTATTATTATTATTTTTATTATTATTATTATTATTATTATTATTATTATTATTATTATTATTATTATTATTATCAATATTATTATTATTATTATTATTATTATTATTATTATTATTATTATTATTATTATTATTATTATTATTATTATTATTAATATTATTCTTATTCGCCTCCAGAATTTCACCTGGGGTGATATCCCCCCCCTTCTTCCTTGCCCCCGATCTGCGCCTATATAAGTAATGTATCTGATTATGTTGTCGAAAGTAAGGAAATTACATTTTTATACCATTAATAATCTCGTTATTTGTCAAAAGAGATTATTGAACTGCTAATTTCCCGGTTGTTTCTATCAGGATGATTGGTTATCCAGGTCAAAATAACCAGTATTGTGTACGGTAATCTGTGATTTCAGTCCTAGCGAAATGTAACAGCCTATAGCTTTTGCAGCGTACCAAGGCTACCGTATATTCTGCGGAAACAAGCCAAAACGCAGATGACGGAATTATTCAGCTATTAACTGATAAAAATAGCACTGGAAAGTCCGTTTTCTATTCAATGGTGTAATCGATTGGGTGGCATTCTATCGAACAATAGCAATGGTTCTCTTGAGGGGATCATTGAATATGATTTTGTACTTTAGTCGTGTGTGGCGTTGGCATGAAAAACCAGTCTAATTTCTTGCATACAAATTAATGCATAACACTTGCGCGAAAGAACAAGGCTGTATTAACATGAATATAAAACGCTATGCAATTTTTTAGTTATATTTTTCTCGAACAGACGTATATCCACTTTAATTGCTACGCATTTGGGTAGATAGGTAGGTATCAGGCGGCGCCCGTAACCCGAATTTTGTTTTCGAATAGGGGGCACAAACACTTCAAGAGATCGGGTATTTATGCATGATTCTCCATATACCCTTATTCAGTGGCATAGCCAGAGGGGAGGGGGATATTTTATATATATAATATTTTAAGAAAAGAGAGAGAAAGTGAGAGAGAGAGAGAGAGAGAGAGAGAGAGAGAGAGAGAGAGAGAGAGAGAGAGAGAGAGAGAGAGAGAGAGAGAGAGAGAGAGAGAGAGAGAGAGAGAGAGAGAGAGAGAGAGAGAGAGAGAGAGAGAGAGAGAGAGAGAGAACGAACTTTTGCAGTATGAAAAATCTTCAATTTTACCTAACACTTTTCAATTTTGTACCAAACATTGTCAATTTTTATCCTCAATTTTGGAACAAATTCTATCAATTAGGACCAAAAACCTTCCATTTTGGACCAAGAAAAAGACTCCGACGTCAACGACTTTATATGCTTTTGGGGATTATTCCCTTAAAGCTACTCAAAGCTAGACACGCGCCTGGCAAAGTGAAAAAGTGCAAATTCTTATCGAAACAAAAGTAATTAAGTCATTAGAAATGTCAAGAATTCAATTTGTATATTTCATATCTTTAAATTCTGAAGGAAACTTCCCGATTAGCAGCAAGGTGTGATCAGGTAATGAAAATGTATTAACCAGAGCAGTTTTCCGTGTGTAATGAGAGGAGATTCAGGGAGTTGCCAAATAACAACTCCATGTGTGACCTTTCTACGCCCCTGCCCTACAACTACGATGAATGGGAACACCTATCTTTTAAATTACCAAATCGAAATGTTTCAAAACGGTAATCTTTTTTTAGGTAAATCAAACATTGACATACATCTCCACGTTAACAACTGACTGACTGAGTACCTGTCATTTCCGAAATATATCATAAACAATTTTACAATTTGAAACGAAACACAAAATGTATGTTTTTCAAATGTAGTAGAAATTCAAACATATCGTAAAGATGTTAAACAAGGACGAAAAATGCAACAACGAAGTGAATATGTTCTTTCATAATGAATTTCGTCCTCGATCGGTGGGCGAATGTCGAAATTTGCAACAATCTCGTAAAAGAAATGATAATTACCACATCACGAACTATTTGGAATTAACCTTTATGGGTTTAATGATTGACAGCTTGTTTGAACCAATCACCGCACGAATTTGCCTAGCAACAAAATCTGCGTAAGTAAGTGGGGCAAACATTCTACCCGATACTGGTACTGTACAGCTAGCCAGCGGTGCGCGCTCATGTAGTCAATGCAACTTACTGTACAAAACAAATTTCTGCACACACAGACTGAGTGACGGCAAAATAAGTGAACAAAAATTAAATCACGCTTACGGGCCCGATGTGGGCTTTGTAAATCTGATTGCTGTTACCCAGAACAGTTAACAAACTAAATTTTGTTTATCCTATTTGCTAAAAACTCTAAAGATCCGGAGAAGTGCCATAAATGAATCAAAGCTTGCGGCACGCCTCGCGAACATCTAAATATCAACGCATTGGAAATTTAAGGTTTGTTGGTCTCACGTAGTTACCGCGTTGCTATAGTGGGCATGACCTATTTGGAAGCCTAGAAAGGTTAATTAGGGAGCAGGTATTTCTTTCTAAAATGACATTTCCCAAGTGCAGTGATATGCAAAACCTATCAAAGTAAAGTATTACGAGTATGTGTCAGTACGGAATCTTGTAATGCCCAGTCTGAACACCAAATCCAAGAGCGAGAAAGCTTTCAATTTTTTCTGCTTATCTGCTCATGGGTTAGAAATTCGATCACGAAGAGAATTAGCGAAGGGTCATGAAGGCCACAAAATGCCACAAGTATTCCCGTATTGGGAATAAAATCTCTGAACAATACCGATTCAGAAACATCGTGCATCTCCAAGTTTGCTACTTCGATTTCCAATAGGTTATATACCTGATATATGCGGACCGACGTTAGGTCCTATAAAAAATATAAGCTTATCGCCAAGCCGCGCTTCAGTTTTGAGAAAAGTCCATTTTCAAACCTTGTTTCGGATCAGTCTTTTCATTTCTTTCTATTTTCTACCGAAAAACGAACGATTTTCCCCGACATAGGCGTAGGATCCGGGGCACAATGGGCACGTAGAACTTTATTGAAATGACGTCGACAGCAAACGCTTACGAACACACTTGCCCATGGTATACCCGATGTTGTCAGGGATGTGGGAAGGAACTAGGGAAAAGGGGTAGAAACTCCAGTGACGGAACTTTTCCATTTAAGATTTCTAATGAGGATCTGAAGCAGGAAACGATATTTAGCTTCATGTCAGGGTGAGAGAAAATATTTGAATCTGGAAGGCGGGGAGGGGGGCACAGAATTTAAGGGCCACTTTTTGAATGACCTATTTTGAAAGCATTATCAATTTAAGGATAATAATGTGCTCTCGACTGTGACATAGGAAAATTTATCAACTTTTATCGGTGAGAATATTACTGATGAACGTTTTTGCATTTTCTTCTTAAATTTAAACAGCCACGAAAATTTGTTGTATTTTAGATCAAGATATTTAGGGAAAATAAGAAAATTTCATACCAAGATTTTTAGGAATTGGGAATTTTATTGATCACTAAGTCTCGAAATCGGAAATGTTTACATCACAATTAGTAACTCGAATTAATCATTATTCGTAATATCTAACTGTCTAATGTCCCAAACATTGTTAAAACCAAATACAGAAGATAAGGGTCCTTAAAATGGTTTTTTTTGTTTTTTTATAGTCATTTTCTCAGTTTCAAAATAAGCAGTTCAGTTTTGGTCTCCAGCAAGTCAGTGGCAACTTGCTTCCATTGTTTTCCCCTGAACAAATTAAAAGTGCTCCTCTGTTGAGATTTCAGCTTGTACATAGCAACTGATCTCAGCTTGTACATAGCAACTGATTTCAGCTTGTACATAGCAACTGATCTCAGCTTGTACATAGCAACTGATTTCAGCTTGTACATAGCAACTGTTTTTACTTTCTTCAATCTGTCAACAAAAAGATCAGTTATGATAAGAGGACATGTCTATATTTGAATTAAGACTCAAAGTGTGATTTCTGTAAACAGACACTTCTAATTTAATAAGGTGGAGGAGTTCACGTCAGTCTATGACAAGTGCATGAGGGGGCTAGGCATACATTGTTATACGTTTGCCCAGGGCCCTATTTTAGAGATGCGCCCCTAAATTATATGCGGACAAATAAACGTTGGTAGATGTGAATGCCTTGTTTTTTTTTTTCTTCAGACTGCCAGAATGAAAAGGTCCAACTGTCCGATGTGCAGTTGTTTGGCCCATGCAGCACAGCGTAACTTTTGGAAAAGTCTATGCGCAAGTACCCAGAGTGCGCGTCCTTTGGTTCCGCCACCTCTGGTATTTAGTATTCAATACCTGCAAGTGTAGTTCTAAAGTATGAACATTTTGTTCCGTAATAATATAAATTTTAAGGACACCTGCTGCCCCGTCCCCGTGGTTCCGACATCGCTGAATGTTGTATAAACGTGCATGTTGTTTAACGACATAGCCATCATCTGCAAATAAAATACACTGTTATTTTAGCAAAGGATGGATCAGGATGATCAGCATCAAGGGCGTAGGAATTAAGAGCCAACTCGTGGTGGGGGCAAGCGGGGAAAATGTACTGGTAAATGAAGTTCCATCAACGTTCAAGTCGGTGCTAATCCGGGACTATTTTCTGGGAAATTTTCTTCATTTTCCGGGCAATTTGTTTTTCGAAATTTTGAACATTTTCTTCAATTTTCGGAACATTTTCTTCATTTTCGGGAATTTTTGTCTATTTAGTGGAATTCTTTGTAATCATTGGGAAATTTTAATCAAAGTTTGCTCATTTTCAGGATATTTCTTCAACTTTTGGAAAATGTTGCCATATTTTACCCAAATTTTTATATAATTTTAATCATTTCTCAATTTCCCTTCCCAACCGGGAAGGTGTAACCCTCTACAGCAGTTTTGGCCCCGTGTTGGCTTGGCATCTTCATCTTATGATTGAATATTTAAGAGTTGCAACATGAAAAATTCCGTTAAATTTCGGCCTATTTTTTAGCCCCAAATCCGATGAAACCGCAGAGCTTCTCCGGGCTTCACCCCTGGACTTTTCCATGGACCTCACGTCAATATATCTCCCCCTCCCCCCTCCCCATCCAGTTTTAGATAAGATTTTTTTTTTTAGTCCAATAACATTTGTAAATTTAACAAAATTTTAAACAAATTTTACGCAAGAATGTCATTAATAATATCTAAATTGATAGTATGCTACCCATGTTGAGGAAGTCTTAATCACAGGGTGTTCCTAGCGTTATGGCAACCTATTTACTTAATATATAGGCCTAGGCCTATAAAAGGTTGCCATAACGCTAGGAACACCTGTGGCCTTGATAAGGTTTGAATTTGAAAGAATAAGTTAGGGATTTGGTCAAATTTAGAAGAAAAAGAACAATGGTTTGGATAATTTTATCTTTCTCGCTGTTTACAAGATTACTGATATTCATCTTACATGTATGTAGGCCTAAATGGATTATAATTACAAATGTAGGTCTTGTTCATAATTTGGTTAAGCCTCTCAATTTACGTGATACAGTACCTTTATGAGTTCCGCGAATAGTTAGAGGTAGCCAAGAGATGATCATTCCATCAGTTTCCATAATCAAATTCCAAGGGATGCAATCTCATTAATTTATAATGGGGTAAGCTAAATATGTTTGTGAAATTTTTATTCCCGTGGTCACAATCTTATAATCATTTTTAGACTGTCGGATTAGGCCATGAGAATAAAACTAGTTTAGATTTGCGTCCATACATTTTTCAAAAGACATGAGGCTTTTTTTAAATTTATTTTCCAATATTCATTATCTATTTTTAGTATAAAGCTTCTTCCACAATGTAATGATTTGCAATCTAGAGTCAAGACTGAAGAGTAGATGCATGCATCTCAGATAAGTTCGAAACTGTTGGCGGCAACTGCATGCGGGTACTTGGGGGCCTAGTCAGATAAACATCTGACCGTAGTATACGCTATAGCCATTACATGACTGCGAGTACTGGGTCAGACATCAGCCAATGCATATAATGGTGGAAACCGCTACATTGACTCATCATAGTCGCGTTGCAGAATGTTTGCGACGCACTCCTGTTTGCGAACATTTTCCAAGAAATTTGCACTTTTTTACCTCATTCATTTCAGCCTGCAAAAGTTAAGCTACATAAAAAACCTTCTAGTATGTAACTGAGTCTTAATCTTAAAAGCTTGGTCACATAAGAATACATTCAATTCCTATGATTTGAAACCCGTAAACAGAAGAAACTTTCACCTACCTCATATGCTACCTTCTCACAATCATGTGCGCTAAATTGAATGTACCTAATTATTTCAAATTCTATCGGACATTCGCTGGCGTTATGTTTATAAGTACGTGTATCGGTGTTGTGCACCCTGGTTAAAAAATATAAAAAAGTTCCAAGAGCGGAAAGGAGTGTACAATATTGGCTTACATTTTTACCCATTTTTAATTCATTTCAGGATTACCAACATGTTTTAATTACTTACAAGATTAAAAGCAATAACAGGAGAAGTTAATTATATATTTTATGTGCCGTAAAAATACAGTAATTACAGTGTGACAGGTGACGTAAATAGACAGTGTAGTCGCGATTTTAGGACTGAGGCGATTTCCACGTTAAAACAGATAGGTCGGAGTCTTACTCTGTATTGCATGTAGTGCGTAGCATATAGGGCATACGGAGGGAGATGTTATCTCACTAGCGGGTACTAGGCCTACTGTGTGTAAATAAAGCGTAATTAGGCTAGGCCTATACCCTTTTACAGCTGTTTGATGATTGGTAACTTGAATTTTTGTAATAGATAGTTTTTTATTTTTTTTATATTTGATTTTTTAATAAATAATTCAACTTTTTCGGCAGGAGGTTTTGGAGCATGTGGGCGGTGGATGCAAATCTAAACTTTCATTCCCATGGCCTTTTTATTAAACGTCAAATTTAAAGGTTTGAAAATGATTCTGATTAACAAATCCCTGTTTTGACTTTGAAAGATTTTAACGTATGAATATTTGTGATCACGACAACTCAAAATCATTATACTCTCTCCTACAGCGTACATTCAATTACGTATAATTGAGTTAATTAGTTATATTTAAATAAAGTAATTGCAGGCCTAAATTTTAATGGTAAGTAGGCAAATTTATTCAAGCTGGTTGATTGCCAGAATGCCTCGCTATGCATTTCTATGTGTGAAAAACTGTTTTGCTTTTTCGAAGCCAACACCATTTACTTTAATGTGAAAATTGACACACTTTCTTAAAATTTCAAAATCCATGTTCACAGATAGCAACTCACTTAATCTGAGAAAACAAATACCTTTTTCATTACAGTTTGCAAAGCCAATTTCTCAAGGAATTGAGCCTTTTACCACACGTACTTTGCTATTTGGTTGTCCATTTCTTCAGAATGAAACGATAGTTACTTTTTACTTCATACTTTTTTACGCTCGGTTGGCGTTCATGTCCTCTTGAAGGATTTTTGCCGACTTAACCAATTCAGATTCAGATTCAGATAGTTAAGTATCAGTGCGTATTTCGTGCATCCTTCAGCTATGGTGTATTTCATGCACTAAATTTCAAAGATTTTTGGCGTGGAATGGACTTCTTTTCGGCATAGTGGCGTACTGTAACACAAGCCTTTCTTGGCGTTCTGGCGTGAAAAAAAGAGTTTAAACTTGTAGTACAATTGTCTTAATATTTTCTTTCACTAACGTTACACAAAACAGGTTGTTTACCTAAAATACCAATAAATCTTGCAGAATGTAGTATAAAACTCTCTTGAATAACTTTGAAACAATCACACTTAAACTCCTGCTAGATTACATTAGACTAACGATGCAATGGCAGCCATCATAAAAGAGGTGACGTAGGGAGGGCGCAATGCTGATATATTTTTTTCTTTGCTATACATAGTTTTGTGTAGGCCTATTCCTGTATCAGTGACTTTATATAAATCATAAATAGAATACTGTCAAAATCTAATGCATATTAATTTATTGTACTGTTAACCAATCATGTCATTTTAAAATTTAAAGCAATTTTTGTGACCGTGGAAAGTATAGTAGAAGCAAAATACTAAACAAGACTAAGTAAACTTTCTCATAGTAACTCGCTGCAATTGGCTGCTTGACTGTCTGGCATATGAAAGTAAAGGCCTCATTGTACCTTCGGCGTAGGTTTTACATGGAATGCACACTGATGCTTGAGTAAAATCCGTTAGTGGTTGTTTTCCACCGTTGATTGTTCCGAAAATGGTTTATAAATGCATGCAGTAATAAGAAACAATTGATTTGTTTGCCATTTCAAGTGTGATCTGTAAAATATCCATAGGCCTAGTCAGATTTATCTGCTCTCCAAAAATTATTACAAACAAAATTTAAAGAAAAGACAAATTTCCATTTTCAGGAAATACATTTAACTGGGTGGTCATCAAAATATAGTAGCGATACTTTACAGTTGTAAAGCCCAATAAAAAAAAATACATATTAGCTTATCACCCTCTCGCGCATCAGTTTTGAGAGAATCCCAGATTTGATTTTTTAAGTACCGTATTTTTCTCATGGATCAGTCATTCAATGTCCATACTTGCGTTTCTTTCTACCGAAATACAAGCGATTGCCTCAGATAGTTTTCAATACACCTGATGTGTTTTTAATACAACTGATGTGTTTTCAATACACCTGATGTGGTTGACCTGAAGCGCAATGCTGCAAATCACCAAAATTAGTTGGCTTGGGGAACAAAAATGAGAAATACAAAAACGCACGACTGCATCACTTTTCCTTCTGGGTTCGGGTGATAAGCTAATAATATCTTTACTGGTCTAATATCCATTTATAAGATTTTCTGGGTAAATATTTGTATGGTTTTTGGTACATTTTTAAGCAAGTACTATTGCGTATAGCTCCCCATGATTGACTGATGAATTACTTTGTTAAAGTGATCATTTTGCTCTTATAGATCACACTCAATTCTTTAATAGATTACAGTGAAATGATTGATAGATTACTGTACATTCAACTTGTAAATTAATAGATAGCATTCAACTGATTAAAAGATCATATAGAGCTGTGAATATTATGGGCAATATGTTTTGTTCATTTTCTCAAAAAGGCGACGATGAATTCAAAAAGCAGCGGCAAAAAGTTTTGAATATCTATTTACTATCCGTCTCCCAAATTTCAAGTTATCCATTGAAATTTTGGACAATCCGGAGCGGAAAATGAAAAACTCTATATGTTTAGTGTAGGTTAGTCAAATGTGTAGGCTCATGCGATGACGTAACACATAAAAGTACCCAATTTTTGGGTATTTTAAAGTACCCAGTTTTTTGGGTTGCTCCCGAACTGATAATCTCTTTTGAAATAAATTCCCATTAAAGTTTATGGTAATGTCCGCGAGTAATGTTAAGTCATGCATGGGAAAATAATATATCTTTAGATATCTTACCCCTTAGACTGAACATGGAGATACTATTTGGGACCTCCATGGACTAAATATGCATCTTGTTCTTGGGATATGCAGATAAAACCAACAACAATCTCAGATATACATCAAGTTGAATATTTCTTCAGTAGGCCTAATTTGATATTTTTTAATGTTCATTGGGGTCAGTTATTAACTTCAATGAAGATTAAAAAGCATCAAATTTGGGCTAATGATACACTGCGAAATGACACGAAATGAAATAAAGATAACATGCAAACAGCACTCAAATTTCAAAGAGCAGTGTGTTTTTTTTGTTTTTGTTTTTTTGCAAAAGAGATGTAAAGCAAAATATGACATTACTGACAAAGTATAACTGTTTAGTTTTGTTTCGTAAAATATCAGTGTGGCGGGGTATTGACTGATTGATATTTTGCGAAACGAAACGAAATAAACCACTAAACATTCACTTCTTCCATATCCTTTTCTTGATATTGCTACTCTAAAAGAAGATCGAATTTTGAAAAAACCCATGTCCGTACTAGGCGGCGGGGAGGGGTGGATTGGGTAGGGGACTAGCTCCCTGTCGACCGGAGACCCATCTTAATCGGAATCATGTCTGACTCGGCTAGATATCTAGGTCATGCCCTACCGACTCGGCATGAGGTTGACAATATGATATTTTGGGCACAGATCTTATATAGTCAGGTAGAGAGGTAAAATGTAGCATATTTATTTAATTAGAAATTTGATTTGTAAGCATGCCTGGCTAGATTTCCCGATAATTAAAGAAAATTTCCTAAGATAGAAAAATAGTAAAGAAAAAATTGTTTAAATCGAAAAAATTGTTCCGAAAACGCTAAAATTTCCTTAAAAATCTAAGAAAAATTTCCAAATATTAAAGAAACCTGGATATTAAGAAAAGCTCCCAAATACTGAGGATTAGCAGTGAAAAGACAATTTCCCCAAAAATTGGAAAATAAAAAAATTTCTCAAAACGAAGACCTGTAAAACGAAGACATGTAAAACGAAGACCTATAAAACGAAGACCTGTAAAACGAAGACCTGTAAAACGAAGACCTGTAAAACGAAGACCTGTAAAACGAAGACCTGTAAAACGAAGACCTGTAAAACGAAGACCTGTAAAACGAAGACCTGTAAAACCGGTTGACTATGCCGAGTGATGATGGTGGTGAGGGAACGAATTCCCAATAACTTAAACAGAATAATTAATGTTATTTTTTTCCCTTTTTGAACAAATCACCCCCACTGTCTAATATGGCTGGCCTGTCAGAATATAGAATAAATGTCACCCTACACAACAGGAAGATGTGTGCGTGGCAGTTCCCTTTTTGACTACCTATTTAAGATTTTCCACCAAAAAAGGACGCCCAATTGTTTTTTGAAGTTAGATATTAGCCTTCATGTCCAAAATATGAAATTGATGTAGGTTATAAGCTCCCCCTTTAATTCACCCACGGATGTGTATGTTGTAATTATTTTGCGCAAACAAACCTTAAATTCTTTGTAACTCTGACCCCGATCCCCTTCTGGAAATAAAGTCTGTATAATTTATTTTCAACATTAGCTGCTGGCAATTGCGTAGTAGGAGACAAAAAAATGTCATCATACGATTGACGACTTGGGCACATATCACTCCTAGCAAGTCAAGGAAACGGGGCCCTAAGGTGAAGGATTAGGGATCAGTTTTACCCCAAGTCAATAAATGGGGCTTTAAAAACATGAGTGTAATGTGGGGCTGAGGATTCATTTGGATTTTTAAAAGGATGCTTTCATTTGTGAGTTATAAACACTCTTGTGAGTTTGGATACATTGGACTGAAAATTTATAGCCAGAGTTATTCATCATGATATATTTTCACACGAAAATGGAAGCAAATTTTACAAAAATGAAGGGAATCTGACAAAAATTAAAGAATATTTCCTGAAAATTGAAGAGAACTCAAATATTGAAGAAAAGTTTCCGAAAATTGAAGCAAATTTCACGAAAATGATATAAGTTTTTAGAAAATAGAAACAAATTTGACATAAATGAAGAAAATTTGACAAAAATTTCCTAAAAAATTGTAGACAACTTTTCAAAAACTGAAAAATTTCTTGAAAATGAAGACATTGAAATTTTGGCCACTTTCATAAGGCATTGAGGATCATCCTGTTCTTCATATATCATGCGTGTGATCACTACTTTACTCAAGGTTCAATGAATCCCCATAGAAACAGAATTAAAAGAACCTCTAACAATCTACTGCTAACAATCTACTTATTTAAGTGAAAATTAACAAACACCATGAATAACTTTTCTAGGCTTCAGTGAGCCTATTACTGGTACTTTGAAGTAAGCCTATTACTGGTATTTGAACGCCATCGCTTCCATCGATGTCCAAATGGCAAGTGAATGAATGGGACACACGAGAGCCCATTTTATTGGGGTGACTGTAAAACAAAGACCGAAGACCCAAGACCTGTAAAACAAAGACCTGTAAAACGAAGTCCTTTAATTCGAAGATCTGTAAAACGAAGACCTGTAAAATGAAGTCCTGTAAAACGAAGACCTGTAAAACGAAAACCTGTAAAACGAAGACCTGTAAAACGAAGACCTGTAAAACGAAGACCTGTAAAACGAAGACCTCTAAAATGAAGACCTTTAAAACGAAGACCTCTAAAATGAAGACCTTTAAAACGAAGACCTGTAAAATCAAATCGGAGAGTAGAGAGAAAGGTACTCCCTCAGTAAAAGGATTTCTTTTGATTGGGCAAATCGGGAAATTTTCATCAAATAATTGAAGAAAAGTTTGGTAAGATTATTAAAAATTTGGGTACAATTTGGCAATATTTTCCAATAAGTGATGTTTTTCTTGAATTTATTTTTCCAAAAATTGAAAGAAATTTCTCAAAACTTGAAGAAAGCTTACCGAAAATCAAAAAAAAATTGTCCCAAAATGAAAAAATTTCCGAAAATTTTACGAGAATGAAAGAAATTTCCCGAAAATTGAAGAACATTTACCGAACATTTAAGAAACATTACCCTGAAATAAAGAAAATTTGCTGAAAATTGAAGAAAATTTAACAAAAATTTAATAAAATTTGCATCAAAACAAAGAAAATTTCCCAAACATTGAAGTAAATTTTCCGAAATTTGAAGAACATTTACCAAAAATTGAAAATCTTCGCCCCCTAATGAAGAAAATTTACCAACAATTAACCCAAATTCTAATATACATTGCCCCAAAATGAAAAAAGTTTTCCGAGAATTGAAGAAAATTGCATGAGAATAAAGGAAATTGCCCAAAATTGAAAGACAGTTCCGAAACAAAACAAAAACAAAACTTGAAGAAAAAATGCCCCAAATTGAAGGAACTTTACCATAAAAGTTTTTACAATTTTTCTTACCGAAACATCGAAAAACAATAACACGAAAATGAAGGAAATTTCACAAAGAATGAAAGGGATTACCCAAAAATTGATTGAAATATCCCAAAAATTGAAGAAAATTTACATAAACCGTGACATTGGAAGAATCTCAGGAGCCATGGCCAACCCCCTCCCCCTCCCTTGGCCCCACCCCTGCTCATCTTATATCTATACACGTACACCCCTTGCCACGACAAGCTTTGTCAATGCCCATTGGGGGAAAGGGAAACTGTAAAAGACCTATTTGATAATTTTTGTGAGGGTGGGAAGGGGGTGCATGGCCCTGATATTATCACGACTTTCACCTCTTTATCTGAAAGGTTTTGTTTGGGCCAAAATTAAAGATGCTTTGTCCAAAATTAGGGATTTTTGGTGCAAACTGGAAAAGGTTTGTCAAAATATAAGGGTAAATCAGCTGGACGCGGCATCGTGATGCTGACAACATCATACTTGGGCACCTAGTCCCTAGTCGGGCAGAGATGTAAAATTGCGAATGAACTGAAAATCAGAGATACATCTCAATCATGGCTAAATCGTTTAAATAGGCTATCAGAATTATTTCCACATGTCCACACGACTCGATATGATGCTGAATGGGCTTGGATTGAGCAACTGGGATGTATATGAAAAATGCCCACCCACACCACGTTCAAAATCCAGAGCCACGATGATCATGGGAAAATTTGGGGCATCAGAAACTATAAATCTTCCGGGGCTTCGCCCCTAGAGGCTGGACCCTACCAGAGCTGCGTCCATGAACCTTATAATTTTCTCAATTTCTCTTCAGCCAGTTTAGAAATGGTAATCCAAAATGCTTATCGGAATAGATTTCCACGTTGTAGAATTTCAATGTTCTTCTTTTCATCAATTAAATTTTGAATTTTTGTTGTTGATTTTAAGCCACTTTTGTGCAAAAAACAAGAAATCTTTAGACAAAGGCTTCAATGAAAGCCATGAAAGCCTGCACAATTTTTCCCAAAGTTTCTCAATTTTCAGGAGAACGTTTTCCCGGCCACTTAGAAACGATAACCCTACAGCCCTGCTTATCTGAGTAAATTAAACATGAGAACTTTAAATTATCTTCTTATCGTTTCTTAAATTTTCCGAATTGTTGTCAGTTTGTGGTGATTTTCGGCCAATTTTGGGCATCAAAGACAATCTGACAATAAATTTTCAGAGCTTCCGCGGCTTCGCTCCCCGTACCCCTTCCAATGGACCATTAAGCGGGACTTCTTTCCCTGTGTACCTACTCTTGCTTCCCACCAGCTAGGACCCCACGTTTTGTCTTTTTCGCTTTGTAAGTTTCTGTTGTTTTTAAGCCATTTTGGCATTTGGGACATACAAAACCATAAATCTTCAGACCAAGGCTTCACCATCAGACCATGCATAATTTTCAGGAGTAATTTCTCTTCTGCCTGTTTAGAAATGGTAATCAGATAATTCTTATCTGAGTTTAATGAACTTAAAACATTTTCTATAAATGTATCCATTTTTGTCAGTTTGTGTTGATTTTCTCATTCACATAAATTTACAAGCGCATGCCACCCCCTTCCCTCCCTCCCCAGCCCTGAGCCTCTTTGAATATTGACAGCAAATATGGCAATATTGAAGATATTGTTTCATTTGCGTTTGTCGGGGATTGTAGCTGCCACTGTTAACAGCTTTTCCTTAGATCGATTTAATGAGGATAATTTTAAGTTAATTGACAAGTTGAAGATGTAACAGGGCAATTGCATCAAATTGCATCATTCTTTAAATATATCTTCCAAACTTCTACTGCCACCAGTCAAGCTCGTGGGCGAGTGATCACTAAGCTGCGATTCAAACGGCCCGGGTTCGATTACCGGGCGTGCGAATTTTGTCTGTACTCTTTGACTTTGAGTGCTAGGGGTGCTCATGCTGCAAGGCTGGGCGTGGGTAGGCCGCATGAAGATTTAGCAGACCTTCTATGGACTGGGATGTCATGGTCTACGCCTCCCCTTATACCCTAGTACTAGTTGAGGGGGGAAAGGAGGACTGAAGGCGCTCGCCAAGGCAGAGGGGCCCTAATTGTGAATCAGCTTAATATAGGAGGTGATATAGGAGGTGTTCAGTACTCCACTTCATGAAAGCCTGCCGCATGTAGTCTAAATTTCTTGTGTATTTTCGAATAAATATTTCATTTTTAGATTGCTTCCAAGTGGAAGCAATCTAAACATGAAGCAGCCTGGACCGTTTTTTCAGCAACTGAAAGCTGTAGAAATTTAGTATTCATCAGAAGAAATAAACTTAAAAGTTAACAAATAATTCTTGCAAATTACAACATAAACAAGTATAGGCATCAAAGACAAGAAATATTCAAAGGTTTTGGGAGCTTTACCCCCCTGAACCCCGCCCAAGGGCCCCTCCTGGATCCCTACCCTTACTTAGCCCAAAGACCCATGATATTTCATTTATATTTGGGAATTTTGTGTTGATTATAAGCCATTCTAGGGCATCAAAAACAAGAAATCTTCAGTCTAAGGAATCCGATTTTTCTCAATTTTCAGACGAAATTTCTCTTCTGCCTGTTTATAAGTGATAACCTACTATAGTGTATTAACATGAGAATTTGAAATTGAATTATTCTTTTTTCATCACTTCAATTTTGTCAGTTTGTGTTGATTTTCAATCATTCTGGTGAAGATTTGTTTTTTGTATAGAGCTTTCGGGAGCTTCGCTCCTGAACCCCGTACACGGAGCCCTCCTGTGTCCTTACCTTTACTTAGCTAAAAGACTCATGATGTTTCATTTACATTTTGGATTTTTGTGATGGTTATAAGCCATTTGGGGGCATCAAAAACAAGAAATCAGACCATGGATTCTCCCATGAACGCCTGCACAATTTTGCCCGATTTTTCTCAATTTTCAGACGAAATTTCTCTTTTGCCTATTTATAAGTGATAACCTACTATCTGACTATAGGTATTAACATGAGAATTACAATTTGAATTTGTCTTTTTCTCATGACTTGAATATGAAACAGTTTTTGTTGATTTTTAGTCATACTGGGGAAACAAAAACAAAAACAAAACAATTTCCAGAGCTTCCGGGGCTTCGCCGGGACAGCGCCAGGGGCCCTTAACACAACACCAAAATAGCTGTTTCTGGTACCTGAAACATTGATTGAAGTATGTTTGCTTGAAGTTTTTGGTGAACGGTTACATCTTAAATACCAAGTTTACGAAAGTTTTATGTTTCGTATCCGTAACCGGAAAGCTTGTAAACATATGTAGTTTCACGATGAGTTTACGATATGTAACAAAATATCAAAAATCATTCGAAAATGTTTAGAAATTTTTCGAGAACCGAAGAAAATTGCCCGGAAATTAAGAAAAGCTGCGGGAAAAATGAAGGAAATTTCCCAAAATTGAAGGAAATTGTCCGAAAAAGAAGGAAATTTTTTGAATATCGAAGAAAATTGCTCGGAAATTAAGAAGCTCCCAAATATTGAGAATAATTTCCGGAAATTGGCCAAAAAAAATCCCAGTACGAAAATGAAGGAAATTTCCCAAAATTCCCTAAATTTTCCGAAGGTAATTCCCTCCCCACTCCCCCTCCCAAACCAAAAACTGTGGTGAAACCATTAACCCAAATTAATTCTTTATTCACAGCTTCATTGCGAATTTTCGTCGTAATAGGTCTTCGAGTCTGGCAAAAGTAAAATGGTCCCGTACGGAAATGAAAAAAACCGTATTTAAATTATGAAATCGGCTGGACACCGATCTTATAGTTAGGGAGAGATTTAGAATCATCGGATAAACATGTATTAGACTTTCAGTGTATATCTCAACCATTAGCAGATTAGGCCATGCCCGACTAAGCTACTATCCAAATAATGTCCTCCTGACCGCCGACTCGGCATGATGCTGACAACATCATCCTATTTGGGCACTTTGTCGGAACGAGATGTAGAATGTTGCGGATGCAACGGCGGAGGGGTATGGAGGAGTTACCCCACTTTTCTATCAAATAAAAAATCTCCTTCAGATTCTTATTTTGTGATTTGGTCTATATTATTGCTTAAAGTTTGCCATGTAAAGTAAAGCCATGTAAACAGTACATGGTAATGTTAACTCTATTCTTGAACAGTTTTAAACGCATCTGCCGTGATTGTCAGGCTACTAAAAGGTATGCAAATGTGACTCCCTAAATTTTAACCCTACAACTCCTTCCTATCCCACTCAGAAATTCACCTCAATCATGTCCGAACCGGGTGTCCGAATCGTCTAGATATCAGAAACATATTCTGCTGACTCTGCATTATGATGCTAACAACATCATAATGGGGCAATTAATCGGGCAGAGATTTAAAATGTCAGATGCACATGTTTAAATCAGATATGCTCTCAATCATTCATGCCCGAGTCGTCTAGATATCAGAAATATCTCCACTCGACTCTATGATGCTGATTGGGCTCGTGTTGGGCATTTGGGACGTATATACCGCCAACCTACATTTAAAATCTAGAACCGCGGTAATCATGGCCTATTTTTGGGCAACAAAAATTATAAATCTTCAAAAATCTTCCGGTGAGTTCACCCCTGGACCCTACCGCAGCTGTGTCAATGAATTGTATGCTAGTTCTCTGCTTAAGTCTGTTATTTGTACTATCCTGACTATTAACTTCTATAACAAACATTGATTTTATAAATCGTCTGGTAGCATGAGGTTTCCATAATCAAAGATGCTAAAATGTTAAGAAACAATCTGTAATTACAAATTAAAATACTTTGCTTCTAAAAGTAACAACCTACATTTTTTCTTCTAAAAAATACAGACGTTTTTTTCTTATAAACAGTCAAGAATTTTTTTGCAGATATATAGGTCCGTATTTTGACACACAGATGCATTGATGGTCCTACGCCCAAGCTATACAATATCTCTCTGAAAAAAAATAAGAGGCTGCCAATTTAAAATTTAAACAATTTCTGGAGATTTACCAAATTTTAAATTCAAAACGAAATAAACCAGATTTAACAGTTTAACTATCCAGCCACCTAAAAATCCTCAATTTATTTCATACTTTAGGCGTTTCTGGTAACATAAAGTTGGGATTATGAGACCAGTTCACACTCCCGATCGGGAGATCTCCCAATCAGGATATTTCTTGTCATTATAACCCACAATTTCCAAATTCAAATCACTGTAAAGTAATACATAAAGGTAAAATAGGTTTAGATTTTAAAAAAATACATGCAAAATATTCAAATTTTATTGGTGTAACAGAACAATTAAATTATTTTCTCTATTTTCACCGGCGCAAATTTGACTTTCACCAGGAAATCTTAACGTAATCTTTCAAAATAATTATCAATATTTTTTGAAGAGCAGATCTTTTAACATTTTAATCACCAGCAAAAGCTAAAATTATTCAGAAATATTAATTCCAATATCATTTCCAACGTATACAACGTTAGAATTACAGAATTTGACAAGTAAAAAGATATCAACTTATTGGTAACAATTTTAATTATGGTCACTGCGCATGTCTTGATCTCCCAATTGGAAGATCACCTGATCGGGAGCGTGGACTGGACTGATTATGATGGTGTACAGATTGGGTACTTTAATTTTTACTCTGATGCATTTTATTCTGATGATCATTTTGGTCATGTATTATTTTCTGTTTTGCAGAAGCAAAATAATGCCCATAACATTATTATCTACGACATGTGTAACCCTAAAGGTTAGTTATCGTCTCTAAAACGCGAGAGTAAATATATTTCAATTCCTGTGTTTTGATTCAAGACAATGGTTAAATGTGCATTTAAATTGATAAGCCAATAATGATCGTTTTGGAATCAAATGTACGCCGCCACATTTTAATCACGATAGATGTCCTTTAGAAGTTGAATATGGGCATGTATAGTTACAATATTATAAAATGTCATTTTAAGTTGTTCAAAAACCATAAGAATAGCCAAGAATTTCAACAAAAATGGGTTAAACATCGACTATTTATAGTATTTTTTAAAGCTCAGGTAGCAATTTGTACATGTTGTATGTTTGCTTAGTAGTTTCGTTTGTAAAACCTTTGTTTTCTATTGCGATTTTTTGAAGTGGTGCAGCAATTTCTGACTAAAATGTGAGAAAAATGTCCGACTATTTATTTATGTTAATGTTCTATCACAGTTAAGAAAACAGATGGCTCTTACGTTTTCAACACCCCGTCAATATCTATCTTATTCAATGACTGAATTCAGGAACTAATTTCAAAGAATTATGTATATATTTTGCATTGGCCATTTTCGTGTATAACAGTTCCTCCATATTATGGAAAAGTGTAAAACTTTAATCGACCATAACTCGGGAACTATAAGCGGGCATAACTCGGGAACTATGGTGCTACCTTTCAGTCTTTAGGCCTGACATTTAGAAACTATTTTATGCATTATTATATCTCTTTTAAGCAAAGTTATCGCACACCCATGTATAGGTAGCTAAAGAAGGGTTCCTCTCATTTATCCAACGTGATTTTTTTCTTTATCTATATTATAGTTGTACTCGTACACGTACTCGTGTTCTTGTACTCGCACGTACTAATACTCAGGAAATGAAAATATAGTACTCGTACTCATACTCATGGCTTTAAGACTCGTAACCATACCCAGGTCCTTGTACTCGTATTCGTACTCGTACTCAAGAAAATGAACTCAACTACAGGTCTAGTAACCCTGATAAGGATTATCTAAGTGGATTTTAACATTATAATTTATATTTGTCTTCTTAATATGACTGAAATTTTCGGTTTCGCACATGAACTCCAATTTTGCTCGTTTTCTTTTAATTTTCAAAGAAACTTTTCTTCTGCCTGTTAATAAATGCTTACCTAGATTTTAACAACATAATTTGAATTTGTCTTCTTTTCATCAATTAAATTTTCGAACTTTTTGTCGATTTTCAGCCTTTTGTGGCAATACAAGCAAGAAATTTCAGAGCTTCCGGGGACTTGGTCCCTGGATCCTTATTATAAGGTTTCGCCCCTGGACGTCGCCAGGGGACCTTAAACGGGTACATGTTGTTTCGTAGTTCCGTGTTTGGTACTTGACTGTGCTTCCAAGCCAAACTGTCTGGCGATTCCGCTGGTATGGGGTCTGTTGCGGTATGGAGTCTGTTCCGGTATGGGGTCTGTTCCAAATTGTTCTATACTGTGTGATTTTAGACATTGCATTTCGTTTATAGATAAATAGGGATTTGTTGTGCCCACAAGCTGAAATACCTGGCGATGCCACTGATTGTGAAGAGGGAATGGGGGAGGGGGGAGGAATGTTTCCAATTGTTCTATATTGTGTGATTGTAGACACGTGTATAACGTTTTTATATCGCAACTTTTCGTCGGAAAAATTTGTCTTTACAGCCTCCTTGCGCTCGAAGTCTGGTTAAGCCCCTGGGTGTAGGGAGTCTCGGGTGGCTGATCACCCTAAGTATATTCGAGGCCGACTAGGATGCTTTAAGGCCGCGTTAAAAAATGACTGAAGAGGGCTCAGGGAATAGGTCCTGATAAAGTGTCATAATTAAAATGATAAGTTGATTGTTACATGTAAGCTCGACGTAACAAACATCTGAACATACAGACATAGGTCTAGTTAAAATGTGTTTATTCGACTGTTCCCTGTGAGTGTGAGGGAGGGGCCAGGGGCATAGTCTAAGGGGTGTGGGGTTTTAAGAGGTACAGTGGCTCAGTGGTTAAGGAGCCATGCTTGCTCGTATTCCAAAAGTATCGGGTTCGATTCCGTCGTGAGCACTGCATTGTGTTCCTTGAGCAAGACACTTCATTCTACTTGCTTCAGTCCACCCAGCTGTGACAAATGAGTACCAGTTCTGCTGGGGTCTTAATCTGCGATGGACTGGCGTCCCGTCCAGGAAGTGTCATGTACTCTCATCCGATTGCGCCATGGAAATCGGGGATAAGCACCGGCCCTTATGAACCTAATATGTCTCGGATGGATTTAGCTTTAGCTATAATATTTTTTTGTCGGGCAAAAAACATGGTTGTGAAGGCAAAACAGTGGGAAAATTAATATTGTAATATTTTAGTTTGGCTTCTTTTCAAAAAGACAAAATATTTGTAAAATTGTTTTGTAAAATATCATAATTATTTATATTGTTTTCATGGTCATGAAAGGCGGGGAGCCTGGGGAGGAGGGGGGAGACACCGATAATTGTCTGGCAGAGCTGGGGCATGTCGGATGTACTATTTAATTATATATATTTCTTAAGAATTGCCTTCTCAGTTAGATATAAGAATCATGTCCTTATGCTGAAAACATAACACTCGCACACGATCTTAGTTGGTCAGATAATTGTGTAAATGTCGGAATGTACTTCCTTTCACAACTTTTGTAATGTTATTACATATATTTTTCTATTGTTATAATGTTGTTATGACTTAGGAATGTTGTGATGAAACAAATAAATATGTCCTCCGACTCGGCATGATGCTAACAACATCATACTTCGGCAGTGACCTTAGTCGGGCACAGATGCAAAATGTCATACTGTCATGGCCAAAGAGGCGGGGCTGGGGCGGCCGCCCCTGTCGGACATCAATCTAAGTCGGGCAGGGAATCATGTCCGACTCGGCTAGAAATAGGGGTCATGTCCTCTTCTCTCGGCATGTTGACAACTTGTTTCTTGGGCACCGATCTTAGTCGGGCAGAGACGGTCGGAAGCACTGTTTCAGTTAAGATATAATTTCTTAATTAAGTATGATTTAGCTATAACAGTCATGTCCTCCCAACTCGGCATGATGCTGACAAATTGACATGATTCTCTGGTCACCAATCATAATCAGATGTGAAATATATTATGTGCAGTGGCGTAGCCAGCTTCCAAAAAAGAAATCTTAACTTTTTATGTCAAAAGTGGGGGATCCGAGGGATCTTGGTAACGTTATTTCTTAAAATGGGGAGGGGGAGTCAGGACCTCTCCATATCAATTGACTCTGCCATAAGCTGATATGTCGAAAATATCAGACATCTGTATGGGTTTTATGGCATGTATGGGGACTCTTACCCGGCGAATTGGCTATTCAGCTAGATATCAGAATCAGGTCTACACAACCTGACATGATGCTGATTTACGGGTTGGCCAACAGGAACGTTCGTATATGAAAGAAACTCCTCCCACACATTTAAAATATTGATCTCGAATGACGGGGCGGACTGGGGCTGGTTCGAAGTTGTTCACAAGGATCCTCATGAGCTAAATCAGTTTTGATGATAGGCGGGATTAGGGCCCGGTCGTGTGTTCCGTGTATTGGGGGAGCATTTCCTCCCAATTTAGACCCATTTCTTTTGTACAGTTGTATGTTTTTTTCTTTTGTATCTTGGTGTGATTTCATGATTTTGCCTTTTCTCCCGCACTGTAGGCAATTGTTTTGTGTGCTTTATCACACACTTTCAAATCCCGCCCATGGTTCTGCTGATGCATTTTTCGCCTTTAATTGTTCACCATTTTCAAGAAGGAAAAGATTGTTTTGACCCCATGAAGATTCCTTTCTTTTGCAAAACTTTTACCAAGTTAATTTGTGTTTCGCAATAATTGCTAAAAATAACCAGCACAATGTGCAGGTAAATATTTTTCTTGTCTTTTCACGCTTTTGAGACGTCACCGTTTTCACAGTTATTATAGCAAATAGTTATTATAATACTTGTCCCAGTAATATTTTTCTTGAACCTGTTTAGAAATTGTTGCCACTGGTGTGTCTTAATTTTCAGCCATTTTGCATTTCGGGGCACCTAAAATAAGAAATCTACAGCGCATACCTCCCCATTGTACCTTACCTGTGCTTCACCACCAGACCCCACTGTTGCGCCCGCATTATCTCAATTTCAGGAAAAATGTCTGTTTGCTTAAAAATGTTAACGGGCCAGGTTAACCTAAAGCTTACCTTAGTCTGTTAGATTTTATCGTTAAAGTTTTCTTTTTTTCTGGTAATATTGTTTCAGCTACTATAGTTTGAGCTTGCAGAATGTATAGTCCCACTGCAGTTTTCACACCTTATAATACCACTCAGTTTCCCAATTTTAAAAACCCTGGCAAAATTATTTAATGCCTTGGAAAATATTACATCGACAACCTCAACAAGTTGTATCACAAGATATAGAACACTCGTAAAATTAATACAGTGTAAAAAAAAATCATTGTAAAATAAACCACAAGTAAAATATCCCAACATTAACAGAACACCAAATGTTGATGCCTGTTGGTATTTTGAAATTAGCCAGTCAATCTGGTATCCGGTCAGTAAAACTTAAGGCTTAGAATACCAATCAAAAAAGTTTGAACTTAGAACCGTTACCACGCGGTTCCCCATCTTTGACTCCGCCTCGCGAGCGCATTTAAAAAGAAAAAGTGCTGTTAGAGTAAAGGTTAAGGAACCCGAGACAAGTGTGCCAAGTCGAAAATATATGCAGCATGGTGGGCGGCCCAGTGGGTCACTGAAGCGGAACGAGCCTGACTTTCTGTTTGGAAGACAGAGGACCTTTCAATAAAAAGCCCCTGATTAAAGAGTTGAAAAAAATCCCCCTTTACCCTTACCAGGGTTTCAGCGCTGGATCACACTGGGGCCCCTAAACAGGCCAAGGGACACCACGCCGTTACGCGTACGCTACGTGAGCAATGCTAACTTTAGACACTGCTTCCTCCCCCCCTCCTCTTCCCCACACACCCCCTCCCCGCCCCTCCCAGCGGCTCAGCCAAACACCCTGGTGACGCCACTGTTCAAAATTAACTGTTTATTTAGATTGAATGCGATATTTTAAAGGTTGGGGAGAAATTGTCACCATACGCCCCCTTCCCCCTCCCTCTACTGAGTAAGATGGTCCCGTACGGCCATACTGTGCTGTTTAATTTGTTAAATCAGAGATATATTTTAATCATGCCCCATGACCTGGTGACTGAGCTGGATATCAAAATCATGTCCTCCCAACTCGGCACAAGCTGTCATGCATGATTGTCGGGTCATCAATCTTAATTTGGCGGTGAAATGTTGGATACCAGCGGATATGGTGTAGCCAACCTCCAAAAAGTTGGGGGTTGGGGAACCGTGAATATTGAAAGTTTGATGACAATGTTCATAAAAGTGGGGGACGGCGGTAGAATTTGATAACGTCATTTCTAATAAAGAGAATCAGGTATGCACTATTCAAGGAGGGTACGCCAGTGCACCACAACTGGTTATCAAAGGCCGTGGACATTGACTTGGTTGTCGATGTTATGTCTGTCCGTACGTCGTACCTGTGTTCTCGTCCGGGTCGTATCAAGCGTTTCGTTATAGCATTGTTACTATCATAACCGAATACGCAGTCGAAAACCCCGTCTTTGTAATTGTGTGTTCACTCACTTGTCGTCGTCGGCGACTATTCAGGGCCGTAATTCTCAACCGGAAAATGTCTGTGTGTGTGTGTGTGTGTAGAGGGATGGGTGAGGGGGAAGAGGGGGTGGTGGTGGTAATAAAAGTTGGGTGGACAAGAGGCAGATTTTCCCCAAAATGTACTGAATTTGTACAATTCTGCTGAAAGTGAGGAGGCATGTCCCTCCTGTTCCCGGGGAATTACGGCCCTGGTACTATTTATATCAGAGCCTTAATGGAAATCCTTTCCGAATCAACCAGATATCAGAATCATCTCCACTCAAATCGGCATGATACTGATTTTTGATTTGGAAAACTGATATAGCGGCGTAATCACCACTCTGGGGGCAAAAACCTCAAAAAAATCCTGTGATAAGTGCAAATATTTAACTGGTAAATTAAGTTCCATGAAAAGTTGCTGCTATTTCGGAAATTCCCTTCAACTATTCAATTTCAGAGAGATTACCTATATTTTTGGAACATTTTCTTCATTTTCAAGAATTTTTCTTCAATTTCGGGAAATTTTAGCAAATTTTGGAAATTCCTCGTGAAATTTTGGAAAGTTTTTGAAAACATTTGTCTCGTTTGGGGGTCATTTTGGCCAGTTTTCAGAAAATTTTGGCCAGTTTTTCTCAAGTTTTGGCCAGTTTGGCCAGACCGTTTACCAGGAAGAGATGGCTCGACCGAGAATGCAAAAGCCCGTCATGGGGCAGTTTTCTCCTTTTGCCCCCCCCTTCCCCTTTGCCCCCCCCGCTTTACGCCGCTGGCAACTGACACATTATGAATATACCCCGCCGCGCCTACATGTTTAAAATCCTGAACCCGATAACATGGACCATTATCTGATTTCAGGGCATCAAAAACAAGACCTTTTTAGAGCTTGCGGTGGCTTCTCCCTCTGTTCTCCTACCAGGCCGCGCTTCGCCGATGATTCCAACAATTCGTCTCTCTTTCCGTGTAGTGACGAATGTAGCGTTTCGAAAATTGAATGAAATTCAATTCCGCTCAGTGACGAATGTTTTTGAAGCGTAAATATATCAAATTTGAAGGGAAAAAAACAATAATATTGAATTCATATTTGAAAAGATTCAATGTATCATTTCTTCTTCTCAATGATTTATTAATTTACACGATGTTTTCTTTTAAATAAATTGTTTTGCGCATCAAACATATTCACACAATCGTCACTATACGGAATAAATTTTGAAAATGACATTCGTCACTATGCATTGTTACATTCGTCACTATGCGGATAGACTGAAAGAGGGACGAATGTTACCTGATTTTTCTCTATTGTCAGGGGAAATTTCTTCTTTGTTTGTTTATAGCTTAGAAATGGTAACCCAAATGCTTATCAGAGTAGAAAATTGTTTTCTCTTTTCGGCATTTAAATTTTCGAGCTTTGTGTTGATTTTTAGCCATTTTCCGACATGAAAAACAAGAAAACTTATAAGCTTTTAGTCTAAGGCCGTGGATCACTGCTAGGGTTCTTGAGTTTCGTCAAGGAACCCCATACTTTTATCAAAATTTTCTCAATTTTCAGGGGAGCTTGAAATTCTTCTGTGTCTAGAAATGGTATCCCAAACGCTTATCTGAGAAAATTTTAACATGAGAATCTTAGATTGTCTTCATCAAATAAACTTTTGAACTTTCTGTTGATTTCATCTTTTACAGCTAATTTAAAGAAATCTTTAGATCTTGACGAAAACTGCTTAACCCTATACCAAGAACTCACCCCTGGACCTCGCCAGGGTCCCTAAAGTGGGCACAAGCGGGCAGTCACGCCGTGCCGTATGTGGTACTTGGTTATTGTGTCCCCAAGCCACAATGTCTGTGGGACTAGGGGTGGGATCGGTTCCCAATTGATCTGGATTGTGTTGTTGTAGACGCATGTATATCGTTTACAGACAGGTCGGGCAAGTACAATTTTCTCCAGGCATATTTGTGTTACACACCCACTCCAGCGCTTGAAGTCAAGTTACGCTCCGGAAGTGGCCCTCAGGTTTTGGAGCCAATGGCGCAATGACCAGTCCGACTCTGGCCCCTATTTCTAAAATTTTAATATTTGAAGAAACAAAAAAGGGTGGGAGAAGAGGGGACAAAAACTGGTTCATTTGCTTCAAAGTCTCCTAGTCCAATGAAAAAAAATATGACTACAAAAAGGATGTCAAAATTTGCTCGACTCGTTTACGTCATAGACTGTAATACGAATTATAATTATGTACTCGCATTATTCAGAGGCATTAGATGTGGGTGAGGGGGGAGAGACTTGCAGATAATTCGACCTTCCCGGTTGATACCGTAAACTGACAGAAGTAAAATTGAGCATTTATTAGCATATAATTGCTCAATTTTTCGTAAAATTCAGCAACATTTCTGTATATTTGAAGAAAAATTCCCGAAAATAAAAGAAATTTCCTGAAAACTGAAGAAAATCTTTTAACAATCTTTATGAAAATGTTAGCAAAACTCACGAAAATGAAGGAAGTTTGTAGAAAAATGAAAGGATTTCTCGAAAGTTGAAGAATATTTCCCGAAAATGTAATCAAATGTCCCAAAAATGAAGGAAATTTCACAAAAATTCTAAAATTAAAGGAACTTCTCGAAATTTAAATATTTCCGGAAGAAAAGATGCCATGGAACTCTTCAATATCAATTCATTAGACTTTCATTATTGGCAGTCCAGAAGCGTGCCTATTAATTGGATCATGCATAACACATGAGAATATTGAAGTCACGCAGCCACATTGTTCAGATGTTGCGATAAAATGGCAAAGTTTTTAATTGATGTACTATAAATATGAAAATCATTGGTTTGGAAAAAAACATTTGAATTTTCCGGCTGTTTCGCGCCTAAAAGCCTAAATCTATTTTCTATTAATTCTAATATTTCGAAAACGGCGTGGTGAACATATAAAATGGGAGTGGAAAAGTTTTAGCCATGACAGTAATGAAGGTATTTTCATAAGTTTAGTTTCTTCTAGCAAAGATATTTTCCCCAGAAGTTTTTCAAATTAAAAAAGATGTAACATTGCAAAAGGCGTTAACGTTAGGATGGCAAAGAATCGTGGGAACTATCACAAAATGGCGACTTCCATATAGCAAAATGTTTCCATTAATAGGCATGCTGCCGAATTGATTGGAGAGGGAAATGGTACTAGGCCCCTAATAAAATTATATAATAAATAACTCATAAATAGTGACGTGGTGGCCTGGGCCAGGGGGAAACTGTCCCAGTGGAACTTTCTAAGTGGTCGCCGAATATTCACAGGGGCGCAAAATTTTCTTGAGAATATATTTGTGTATTCCTTCTAATCACAACTTAATCTGCAATTTGTATCATTACAAAACAAAATTGTTGTAAATGTTTCTCTCAAAACTATATTCTTACTTCATCCCTGGATTTTATAATCAATGGGTTCCTACACGAACCTTCATTCCAAAATGTATATTCCTCTTTAACTAACTTGTACTATAGTGTGGAATTGACACGATTTGCTGATACTAAAATTACACCAAACAAATACCCTAAGCTTCCGGGGGCTTTGCCCAGAGGTGTCGGAAGGAACTCGAAGAAAGGGTCAGAAAATCAAGGAAGGGCACTTTTGTTAGTTTTTGAAAAAGTGGGGCACGTGTTTCCTCGCCTGATTCCTACACATATGGTTTGAGCATAGGCAGGATTTGGGGGAGCACTTGCACCCCCCCCCTCCCCTTCCCCCCCTCAAATGTATACTTTTGTATAGTGATTTTGTTGTATCTTAGCGTGATTTTCTCCCACACCCACGTTTGACTTTCTCTCGACTATAGGCAAATCACGCCAATGGGTTTGAGAATCTGGAGCTATGACCAGTGTTGGCAAGTGCCCATTTGGGTGGATAGTTAAAAGACCTGCTTTTGAAAATATTTGCTTTGAAAATATTGGGGGCGCCTCTCCCCCTTCCCCTTCCCACCACGCGTAAGCCAGCTATCAACAGAACAAAATCACGAGAAACGTAAAGCTTCCGGTCTCTTCACAATCTAAACAATTGCTATCAAAATTTCCAAAAGCGCATAGTTTCTGACGCCCTGCATGGGTTTCATACGAGTTTAAACAATTTTCTGTTATTAAAATTACGGGATCTTAAACCGCAGGACTTCGAAGATAACTAAGAGGTAGAATAACTTAAAGGGGCAGTAGACCTAGCACGCAACAGTATATAGCATAGGCCATTTTCATCCTTGTTCAACATGGTACCTTTGAAATTTGTTTCTTTATACCTATAAAAATGTTTTTTATTACCTTTGCAAATTACATTTTAGACTATTTGCCGAAAATATGCAATATCAACGTGTCGGAGATTTCCAGGACCTCAGTAAATTTTTTACTTACTTACATCAAAAAAATAACAAAGGGAGGATTTTAATTTCAAAAAAGAAAAACAAAGTTTGTAGGTAATTATTTGAGAGGCCTCCTGTTCTCCAGTAGTTGGTGGTGTGTTGCAAAACATAATGATAACAAGAGGCACCATTGTTATTCTAGGGACATTTGCCATTAAATATTAGAAAACAAAAATATTAACCAAAATAGATTATTCAAAATTTCTCCCAAAATGTGTTTTTTCTTTGCGATAGTTTAAAATCTAGCGAAAATATCTTCAAGCTTTCGTAATTGTAGAAATAAAAGACCATTTATTGCCACTTACGTGTTGGTAAATATAATTCAATTTGTGTGTTTGGATTGGTCAATACGCAGAGCTACAATATGCGATGAGCCTGATAAGCCTACCAGAAGCGTTTAGGAAAAAATGTACGCTGCCATATCTTAATTACGATAGATAGTCTTTAAGTGGAAAACGAATTGTATCTACATTAGCAGATTAGTATGCATCCAGATAATAAATGCGTATTCCAATGTACATTTCTGTTTAATGATACTAAATACAACAGAGTCGTAAGGGAAAGCAGAATTATACAAAATATGGTACCAAAATTAGCTGTCACCCTCCCTCCCCGCCAAGCAATCGCATAAAAATCAAAGTCGCCAATTATCATGAAATTCACCTTAATTCGTGCTACATTTGACGCAATGTACTAACGGAAAACTCGGTTTGGTAGTCCGCCTAGTAAAACTAAAAAATATAAAACCGACGCAAAAGTGCGCCAATCCGCCCAGTGAAATCAAAAACGACATAAAAGTGCGTCAGAACCCCCAAAATATAACAATGACGCAAATTAGTGACATAAAAAGTAGCCGAGAACCAATGAAAACAAAACGATATAAAAAAGTGGCCCGTAAGAGTATACAAAAGGGGGGTTCTGGGGCTCAGTCCGCCAGTGAAATCAAAAACGACGCAAAAGTGCGCCAGAACCCAGCCCAAAATCAAAACGACATAAAAAGTGCGTCAGAACCCCCCAGCTCAATTAGTGAAAACAAAAACGACGCAAAAGTGGCCCAGAACCCCTCTTCTGTATACTACTCAACAGTTAAAACTAGCCGCTGTATATTTAACCTATGACACAGTATGGAATATTTATCGGTGATGGAATGGAGAAATACCAGGTAAATTGTGTGCTAAGAACATTGTAGAATATGGTGTAATGGTAGGTGGTGGTGTAGGAGGCGGGCCGCAGGAACAATGCTCGGTAATCCTAATGCGTACGATTTTTTCGACTTGGGCATGGGGACATCTACTGGTGCGATCAACAAAAAATTTCGTAATTTTTGTAACTACTATCATCCGGATATGCCACATTGAAGCAAAGAAATGTTTGTAAGATGTAAAGTTGCCATGCATATAAGCAAATCAGCCAAGGGCAAGAATTGATTAACGTAATCCTTGAATTATGAGTGATGTCTATAAATTTTCCCTGATTTTTTTTTTTTTTTAAATCTGAAAAAGAATTTGATTTGGAGTTGAAAATTGTTCACATAAAGTAAGTTATTTTTCCGAGTTATAGCTGACCACGGGTACAATATTGTTTAATATACTAACATTACAAACACACGTTGAGAGAAATAATCCAATCACTGGTCAAGAAATAGTAACAAACAGCCTACGTAATGGAGTATGTGTATCGACGTTATCCGAGCACGGTATATGAAATCATTCAATCATCGGTCAAGGAATATTCGAAAACAACGTCCGTATATAAACATTCTTCCTGTTACTAGTTATCTTTAACTGAATTAAAAATTAACATTGCCAAAATAGAAAGCATTCCTTTCTGTTTTGTTTGCGTCTAAATAATTGCCATTTCAATATTTACTATTCTGTTTTTGATTACCGAAAATGTCTGACTAGCTTCAGCGAATTCATCTTTCAATAGCAAACACAAAGCTAATTTCTAAACGTCATGCAAATATTTTGATAAATGTTGCAAAACATTGTTGTATGGTTGTAGAAAGGTGGACACACATATTTAACAATACTAACAGTTGTAAAAACGTTTTAATATCATAAATATATTGTTTTATATAAAATAATATGATAAATGTTATAGTAATGTTTCTGCGATCATGCATTATAATATTATGAAAACATTATAGCAGAAGATGTTTTCTGGGAAATACTTAAAAACTTAATACCGGGCCCACCTTACCCTAAAACTTAAGTGTGTATGACGTCACTTGCAAATACGCTATACATGAACTTTGATGTGTAGCAATCTAGGGGCTTTCTAGAATTGCTTTCGTTATTCCTTAACATTGAAGATAAAACTTATTACTGCACTCTTGCTACGTTTGACATCTGAATTTTCATGTTGACATGAACTTTTATTTAAAATTTAAATGTTAAAACGAAGACATAAACCAAATATGTGGCATGCTTCCTCATGTTTTTTTTGCAAAAGAGCATGGGTAGTAGTATGACGTCACCCCCTACAATAGACTCCTACACCAGCCAATGTCCATAGATCTTTAACAGGTTATAGTGTAATGCCACCCCTTTATAGTAGACTCTACACCATCCAATTTACATAGACCTTTAATATGTGATAGTATGACGTCACCCCTTTACAGTAGACTTATACACCAGCCAATATCCATAGACCTTTAATATGTGATAGTATGACGTCAACCCTTTACAGTAGGCTTAGACTTATACACCAGCCAATTCCCATAGACCTTTAATATGTGATAGTATGACGTCACCCCTCTACAGTAGACTTATACACCAGCCAATATCCATAAACCTTTAATACGTAATAGTATGCCGTCACCCCTTTACAGTAGACTTATACACCAGCCAATTCCCATAGACCTTTAATATGTGATAGTATGACGTCACCCCTCTACAGTAGACTTATACACCAGCCAATATCCATAGACATTTAATACGTGATAGTATGCCGTCACCCCTTTACAGTAGACTTATACACCAGCCAATTCCCATAGACCTTTATTATGTGATAGTAGTCTTCAACACCAGCAATGTTAATGAAAGTTTGTTAATTTAATACAATTCAATATTCACTGAACGGAACAAACTGTTTAACAAGTTTTCTTGTATTTATGTTGCATTTTATCATTCAAGATGGACAGACATGTCTCACCACTGATCTAATCCGAATGGGAAATTCAAAACACCTATCTCTACATTATCTGGCTGAATATTCTTATAACAAACTTTTGTAAAGACCTTGATTTACATATCGTTAGTTTATCGTTTTCCTTTTGGAAAGTGATTTGAATGTTATTACGTGTGATATGAAAAGCACAATTGACTATTTATTTATTATCATTATTATTATTATTTTTTATTTTTTATTTATTTTTATTAATTGTTTTTGTTATATTGTTAATATTATTATTATTGTTATTATTAATGTTATTATTATTATTATTATTATTATTATTATTATTATTATTATTATTATTATTATTTTATTATTATTATTATTATTATTATTATTATTATTAATATTATTATTATTTATTTATTTATTATTATTATTATTAGATTATGTTTATATAGCACTTATTCTAAAAGAAAGCTCTAAGTGCTTTACAAGAGCATGCAAGAATAAAAAGTTAACTACTTATCAATACATAAAAGAAACAAAATAAAAATAATTGATTCTTCAGGTTTATTTGTAATTATTGATGCCTTTAACAAAGACATGTTTGATAGGTTTATGTTAGACAAACACAACCAGATTTGAATTATATTTGCTTCAATAAATGACAGATGATGTCTGAATTAAGTGAAATGCATACACTCGTGCGCAACTGGCGATCACTACAGTATATAAACAAACCTGTTCCTTGCTCATTTCACAAAAGCCAATCAAGTGTTGTATCGTCTCTGTTTCCTGTTTGTATTTGTTTCTGTAAAGATTTGGTATTTGCTATCTATGTTCATTTTATATTCATGTAAATGTTTCAAGTCCCTATTACATCGCATTGGTAGAGTTAAGACAAATAAACAAACATAGATATGGAACATCTGCGACGACCAAAAACTCAAAATATAGAACTGGGAAATTCCAAGGTGTGTTTTAACAAATGCATTTCGACAGTTTGCTCAAACCGAGTTTGACGTTAGTACATTGCATCAAATGTATTAGTACATTGCATCAAATGTAGCACTGATACGAATTAAGGTGAATTTCATGATAATTGGCGACTTTGATTTTCATACGATTGCATGGCGGAGAGGGAGGATGACAACAGTGTAGCTAATTTTGGTACCATATTTTGTATAGTTTTGTTTTCCCCAACGACTCTGTTGTATTCAGTATCATTAAAAAGAAATGTACATTGGAATACGCATGTATTATTTGGATGCATACTAATGAAATAAAATTCGTGTTCCTCTTAAAGGCTATCTATCGTGATTAAAATATGGCAGCGTACATTTTTTCCTAAAGGTTCCTCTGCGTTTCGACCAATCTAAACACACAAATTGAATTATATTTACCAACTCGTAAGAGACGATAACTGGCCTTTTATTTCTACAATTACAAAAGCTTGAAGATATTTTCGCTAGATTTTAAACTATCGCAAAAAAGAAACACATTTTGGGAGAAATTTTGAATAATCTTTTTTGGTTAATATTTTTGTTTTCTAATATTTTATGGCAAATGTCCCTAGAATCTAAATGCTTCCTCTTGTTATCATTATGTTTTGCAACACACAACCAACTACTGGGGAACAGGGCTCTCAAATAATTACCTACAAACTTGTTTCCTTTCGTAAAATTAGAATCCAAGAAATCAAGTTTTTGATGTAAGTAGGTAAAAAATATACTGAGGTCCTGGAAGTTTCCGAAACGTTGATATTACATATTTTCGGCAATATTATAATCTGAAATGTAATTCGCAAAGGTGATAAAAAACATTCTTATAGGTATTAGGAGAACATTTTTAAACGAACCATGTTGAACAAGGACGAAAATGGCCAGTACGAAAAAAATATGTTGATTCATTGTAAATTTTGTGACCCTTGTTGCAACAAGGTCAAAACGTGCAACTGCAAAGTCTCCTTTCGCAATAACCCGGTTTACAAGTGTAAGAAGCAAACAATATCTGGGATCGATTGAAACACTATGTCTCTTAGCACGGAATCCTGTAATGTAATCCATAAGCATCTTTTTAGAAACATGCGATCAATCAATTTATCAATCAATCAATATTATTTCTATAGCGCGAAAAGCAATAAATTTCACGAGGGCGCTTAACAGGAACAAAAATAAATAAAGTTTGTGGGCAAGTGCAAAAAGATGTTTTAGAAGTTTTCTTTGTTGAAAATGTTGATGGACTGCATTTCTGATGTGTGTAGGCAATTGATTTCGCTGCCAAGGAGCACAACAGGAAAAGGCTCTGTCTGCGTAAGTCGTATGACAGGTTCGTGGCTCCCAAAATAGTGGTGTAGATGAAGTTTAGTGAGGGCGTCTGCGACCAGTTTAAAGATGTAGCAGCGCAAAGATGTAATCAGGTAACTGTTGGTAGAGAGACGTGTGTAAGGACTTACAGGTAGCAAGGAACTAATTGTTTGCCCCATTGAAGCCTATGATGAAAGAGTCAAGTTCGGGGTCCTTTTTATACCAGAATGTTATAAATTTGGGATCTTTTGTGATGTTTTCCAAAAAGTACCATCAATATCTCTTGGATGAGGGTACTTTTAATAGGGGTCACCAAAAGTTTTGGCGCTTTTTTTAGGCTGAAGTGAAGAGGTGTTATACACCCTCACCAAATCACTCAAATTTTGGTGTGGGTCTTTGGTAAAATAGTTCCCCATAAAACTTTTACTGAAACAAATCTCGTCAAGTTTGGATATACATAGTCAATTCCTATCCTTTCTCTACCATTCCTGAAATTTTCAACTTCTCATCTTTCTGTCCTATGAAATGGGACCTCTCGAAAATATTTGTATTAGCCTTTTCTCTGAGGGTTCTTATTTTTCGATGTCGGAACACACCTTATTAGTTCCGTGCTACCTAATACACTTTAAAATCTGTTCTTTGCCTGATAAGCAGCCAATGGAGCACAATAGGCTCAGTGGAAATTGGTTCAAACATTCGCTTCTTGGTGATTAACCGAGCTGAACATTTTGAAGCCATTTAAGGAATGTCTCACTTATATATACCGAATGGGATAAATTCAATTTTACAATGCTCCCATCCCCTCCCCTCCGCATTGGAGAAAACGTTTGCAAAAATTATAAGATGTGAAACAATATAAAACATCGTCCTCAAGTTTCAAATTTTAAGCTACGCAAATAGCACTTTGGACGATCATGGGCCATGATGTGTGGCGTAGTATTCTAAAATGTTAATGATATTCGAATACAGTTTGAATGAGAAAATCAAGCGTAATTATTTGAATATTTATTTCATTTTATGACGGTACAAATATTAAAAATGAAACCTGCTATTTCAAAATTCCCATGAACTCAAATAAAAATGGCCACACTTTTCGACCGTGAGCTCCTATAAGGCTAATGAGGCGACAACAGAATTATAAACATCAAAACGATTTAAAGGAAAGGTATCGTCCCATAAATGTATTCAGAAGTGAACACCGCCGTGATGATAACGCCACTTCCGGGTTTCAATTTTCCTTATTGATTGAGGGAAATCGGTGATGTCATCGATCACTCGTCCGCCAGACAGAACATAGGGGCCTGCATGTAATGTGGACATCACAGATTTCTCGCAGTCAATAAGGAAAATTGAAAACCGGAGGTGACGTTACTAGCTCGACGGCGTTCACTTCTAAATGTGTTTATCGGAGGATACTTTTCCTCTAAAAACAAGCTAAACGTAGCAAAAGAACCAACGAAAAATACTTTTACTCAATACGAAGCCAACAGGTGAAGAATTCAATAAGAATTATTTCGTAATCAAACTTCAAAGGTTCAATTCTTTCCGATATTCTTGGATGAATAAACACATTTAAGGAATATTACCATCAAATTAACAAATTGGTAAAAAACAATTTCGATACCTTATTTTATTTAGGAAAAATTACATTTCGAAAATGTCATCAGTGTATTAAAAAGCAACTTTGTAATGCAATGTGATGGCGCTTATAAATGTCTTTCAACATTGACTGCCTTTTATTAAATTAATTGAAAGATTTTTGTTTAATTAATGAGATGGGGATATGACAAGAACTTGCTTTGTCCATCTGTGCATGCATCTACATAAACAATTATGGAATATTCTCCTTGATCTGTAATTATGACATCACAATGTATGACATCACACTCGGCAATTTTCAACACACTGGTGAAATCTTTGAAATGTAATATCTCCTAAACAGAATAAAATATTAACATGTTTTTTTACCAATTTGTTACTTTAATAGTCGTAGGAATATTCCTTTAAAACATAAACACACATATTTTTAAATTGTGCAGTAAAATCAAATATAACGAATACAAAACAAAAATCAAATATACAACTTTAAAGTTTAGGGAATTTCAAAAGGGCTTTTTTTAATTATTTATCAATGACACAAAAACCAGGGCTGTATGACAGTCCGGGAGCAACCTAAAAAACTGGTACTTTGAAATACCCAAAAATTGGGTACTTTTATATATTACGTCATCGCATGAGCCTACACATTTGACTAGTATACACTTAACATACGGTGGTTTCTCATTTTCCGCTCCGAATTGTCCAAAAATTGACTGGATATCCTGATATTTTCGAGACGAATAGTAAATAGATATTAAAAACTTTTTGCCGCTGCTTTTTTGAAATTCATTGTCGCTTTTTTGAGAAAATGAACAAAACAGACTGCCCATAATCTGTTTTATTGATTTTCTCAAAAGGCGACTTTGAAAATCAAAAAGCAGCGGCAGAAAGTTTTGAATATCTATTTACTATCCGTCTCTAAAATTTCAGGCTACCCATTGAAATTTTGGACAATCCGGAGCGGAAAATGAGAAACCCCGTATGCTTAGTGTGGGCTAGTCAAATGTGTAGGCTCATGCGATGACGTAATACATAAAAGTACCCAATTTTGGGGGTATTTCAAAGTATCCAGTTTTTCGGGTTGCTCCCGAACTGTATCATATGATATGTAATTCACTCTGCTTGACATTACGAAAAATATGATGCAATATATAAAGAGGTAAACCCAAACAGTCCAAGTTGAACAAACAACAACTAGGAATACTATCCATTCATAACAAAGGCAACAGATGAAAAATGTAGTAAATAAATATTTGGCAAGTAAATAAATATTTAGTAAATAAACGTCAAATGGCCAATTTATGCCAGCTAAGCTTGGTCCTTAGATGACGATTTTAAAAAATGGTAAGAAATGATAAGATATTTCAAGCAGAAGAACATAAGTGGCATAAACACTTTTTACATAATTAGGGTATGTGATAAAGAAATATACATTTACATACATTTCTTGATAGCTTAATTCAATTCACATGACTTGCTTTACTTTTACAGACGGAGCTACAAATGGCTGAAGAATATCCTTTCTTGGAAAATAAGAAAAAAATGAAAATATTGTCATTTCCAGTTATTGTATGCCAAATGTTATTACTTTCTTTTTTGAGCAAATCTGATTTATTTCTAATTTTAATCAATCTTCATATTTTGATATTACCCTTTTAATGTTTTGATCCAGAACTTCATTTTGGGGTGGGGTATTTCTCAGGCCAAGCATGGTGATACCACTTGAAACAACCTTAATATTATATTCTTAAGAGTGGGTAACATAGACTTAACACGTTTGCCCATCTGTTCATGTACCTTACGCTCAAAATGAAAGGAAAATAAATTATCCTCTTATTTAAATACATCAATAATTATCTCTGATCTGCAGTTATAACACTATTATTATCATCACAATTTACAACACAATCAAATTTTTCGACACATTGGTGAAAGCTTTGAAGTGAAATAACTCATGAACGAAATAAGATCTCAACATGTTTTTTCAACAGTTTGTTTCATTTATCGTATATATTAAGTGCCAGTTTGTTTCGTCTGTCGTGTATATTGAGTGCCAGTTTGTTTCGTCTATCGTATATATTGAGTGCCAGTTTGTTTCGTTTATCGTATATATTGAGTGCCAGTTTGTTTCGTCTATATTGAGTGCCAGTTTGCTTCGTCTATATTGAGTGCCAGTTTGTTTCGTCTATATTGAGTGCCAGTTTGTTTCGTCTATATTGAGTGCCAGTTTGTTTCGTCTATCGTATATATTGAGTGCCAGTTTGTTTCGTCTATCGTATATATTGAGTTCCAGTTTGTTTCGTCTATCGTATGTATTGAGTGCCGGTTTGTTTCGTCTATCGTATATATTGAGTGCCACTTTGTCTCGTCTATGGTATATATTGAGTGCCAGTTTGTTTCGTCTATCGTATATAATGAGTCCAGTTTGTTTCGTCTATGATATATATTGAGTGACCCGATTTTCAACCACTACGTCATTCATACGATTTTACCCGTACACCTTAGTAAAGTTGGCGAAAATGAAATTACGATTACCAATTTTTATTTAAACTCCATTTTCGTTAATAAGATGATTCATACTTTGAGTGTGTAGCTTCAAAATATTTTGTACTGAAGTTTATTTCGACTCGTATAAACGGTCGGACATTGTACGTATTACTGGTATTCCTGTTGGGCATTTAACAATAGTCGTTGAAATTCGGGTCAGTTGCGAAGTTTCCAACGCAACGGAATTCGTCACTCTTTTAGACAACGGTTAAATAATGAAACACTGAATTTAAATTAATTTACCATCACCAAAAGAAGAAATTTTCTAGAAATATTAAAAATGATGATTGCTCAATCTTTTTTTAAATTATTAAAATTAAATTCTTAATTTGACTAGATTTGAACTGATGTAAAAATGGAAATTCACAAGAATATTCCTTTTAATCTTTTGAACTGTGACATGCGCACAATAAATTGCAACCAATTGACACCAATAATATCAATATCATCAGCAACCATACCAACACCAACAATATCAACATCATCAGCAACCATACCAACACCAACAATATCAACATCATTAGCAATCGTACCAGCACCAAAAATATCAACATCATCAGCAATCATACCAGCACCAAAAATATCAACATCATCAGCAACCAAATCAACACCAACAATATCAACATCATCAGCAACCATACCAACACCAACAATATCAACATCATCAGCAACCATACCAACACCAACAATATCAACATCATCAGCAACCATACCAACACCAACAATATCAACATCATCAGCAACCACACCAACACCAACAATATCAACATCATCACCAACCATACCAACACCAACAATACAACATCATCAGCAATCATACCAACACCAACAATACAACATCATCAGCAACCACACCAACACCAACAATATCAACATCATCAGCAACCATACCAACACCAACAATATCAACATCATCAGCAACCATACCAACACCAACAATATCAACATCATCAGCAACCATACCAACACCAACAATATCAACATCATCAGCAATCATACCAACACCAACAATATCAACATCTACCAACACCCAACAACATCATCAGCAACCATCAACCACCACCAACAATATCAACATCACAGTATCAAAATTTTCAATATGCAATCATACCATCAACAACCTGACAACAATATCAACATCATCAGCAACCATACCAATACCAATAATATCAACATCATCAGCATCCATAGCAGCACCGATAATATCAACATCATCAGCATCAGCATGAACTTTATCAACAACAGCCACACAATTAGATTAACATCACAATGATTAACATAGTCAAGACTAACATCATTTTGATTAACATTACCAAGATTAGCATCATTAAGATTAACATCATCAAGATTAGAATCATCAAGATTAACATCATCAAGATTAGAATCATCAAGATTAACATCATCAAAATTAGAATCATCAAGATTAACATCATCAAGATTAGAATCATCAAGATTAACATCATTAAGATTAGCATCATCAAGATTAACATCATCAAGATTAGAATCATCAAGATTAACATCATCAAGATTAGCATCATCAAGATTAACATCATCAAGATTAAAATCATCAAGATTAGTATCATCAAGATTAACATTATCAAGATTAGCATCATCAAGATTAACAACATCAAGATTAACATCATCAAGATTAGCATCATCAAGATTAACATCATCAAGATTAACATCATCAAGATTAACATCATCAAGATTAGCATCATCAAGATTAACATCATCAAGATTAGCATCATCAAGATTAACATCATCAAGATTATTATAACATCATCAAGATTAACATCATTAAGATTAACATCATCAAGATTAATATCATCAAGATTAACATCATCAAGATTAACATCATCAAGATTAACATCATCAAGATTAACATCATCAAGATTAACATCATCAAGATTAACATCATCAAGATTAACATCATCAAGATTAACATCAAGATTAATATTATCAAGATTAGAATCATCAAGATTAACATCATCAAGATTAACATCATCAAGATTAACATTATCAAGATTAGCATCATCAAGATTAACATCACCAAGATTAGAATCATCAAATTTAGAATAATCACAATAAACATGACTATTCAAACAACTTTCTTATCCAACTTACATTCGTTTGCAGATTATCTATAGAACAACAGAGAAGCATCATATTTTAAGGAACATTTTAATACGGTTTCTCTCCCCTGGCTGATTTGATTATTTGCATATAATATTGAAGTTTTAAAAACATTTCTTCGCTTCCATGTCTCTTATCGGGATGATAACGTTTACATAATTTATGATAAGCTTTGTTGACCTCATCATTAGACGCTCTCCAGCTAACGTCCAAAAAGTTGTACGCGTTTTCCAAATTTACATCCCTTGTCAGATCGAAAAAGATCCGGGATAGTTTGTCATTGAGCTTACTTGCACCCCACCAACCAAAAGCCCCACCTATTACACCACCAATTGCACCACCGGGCCCCGGAAATATAAAATTACCTAGCATTGCTCCTATGACTCCGCCTCCTGCACTACCAGCTACATTTATACTATCTTCTACAATGTTCTTAACACACCTTTTCCCTGAAATAAAGCCATTCCACCATTGATAAATATTCCATACTGCACCATAGCTTAAATATACAATGATAGTTTAATTGTTGCCATATACGAACCAGTGCTACCAGCAATCGCATTTACTGCTGTGACCTTCTCCTTTAGTGTAGCCGGAGCGTGTGCTACGATTTTAGAAACAGCTGTTGAAATCGTCGCTTGATAATGTTTTGGAATGTAATCCCATGCTCTGATAAGAGAAAAAATGCCAGAGGTCCGCACAAATTTATTCCGGTCATCATTTGACGAGTCAAATCCTTCATGTGCCTCATCATGCCAATATTCATTTCCAGGATTGAGCATCCAATCACGCATTGCCTCGCGGAATTGACGATCTTTTTCAGGCTCCTTTGTTTCCTCTACTAGAGTATTAACGTATATCTTAAACATATTCTTATTTCTTGCGACAGATTTTAATTTATTCCACACAGGAGCTGTTTCTGTTGTGTGTCTGTAAGCCTCATCTTCCGCATCGAGATAGAAAAATACTCTCAGCAATTCTTCATCATTTTGTTTTGTCTCCTGGAATATCGTGACAAGCAGTTTGAGTAGCTCATCCTTCCAACGAGGGTAGGGTTGTTCTTCAGTCATCTCTATGTAAACAACAAAAGGTTAAAGGTATACCGATAAAAAACGACAATACCACCCATCTGCCCATAGTGATTTTTGAATAGTCCACGTTTGAAGAACATTTGGTGTGATATATGAAGGTAACTAAATATTATAGTCAATGCAGTTTAATGTATTACAATTCACAATTTATAGCAATGTCCGTCTTCTCTCAACTAATATCTGCAATTGTTTTCAGAACATTGATACTGGAATTGCCTCTACTTGATCAAAAGTATAGATTAACCCAAACTTCAAATCTGTTTATGGAGTGACTCATACCATGCCATCTTTTTTTCATTTTGTTTGGGGCTCCAAAATCCAACATGTATTTAATATCTTCCACTTATTCTACCAGATCCACACGCGCACAATTTTAAAAATCAGCTTCAAATCCCTGCCTCATCAGTAAAACTTATCAGTTTATAAGGATCAGAACGTTCAACACTGCCAACAGCCGATATAATATCTTTGGCTGTGCGCCCTCACTCTATTGTTCCGTAATGCCTCACGCAATTCGTTGCAGGCTCTATTCTGCTCTCATTGCAAACTTGTTACAAACTTTATTTTCCAATTACCTGATTACGTTTTGAACTTTTGTATTATTTTTCTAATTTTCTAATTCAGGCTTACCATTTATGGCACCATAGTCTTTTTCCCCTAGGCGTATCGAGAGGACACTCTGTCTATAGACTTTTTCAAACAGAGTTTGGCCAAACGTGAGTTATTTAGTACTTCGACCAATCAAATGCTGGGAGAAAGTTTTCCTTTGTTACCCAACCAATCAGGTGCAGGTTTTGAAGGAAAATGCTAGTAACAATATGCGCGCGTATTTCCTTCATGTATAACGCACGTATGATACGTGCGCTTGAAAACATATATTCATACGCTTGGTCCCATACCGTGCGTGAATTGCGGAGACGGCCAAGATTCCTCCAGTATTTTATTGGTCAATAAGATTATTCCAGTATACGATTGGTCCATTATGGACACGTGAATCTCGGCCATGTGACATTCTTTAAATTAGTTATACGGAAATTTGAAAAGGTCTATAGAATTTGCGAATAAAACTTGAGAAAGAGAACCATTATCTGAAAATGGTCCTATAAAATAATACTTTAGATATATTATTTATAAGCATCTTTCCAAAGAGTACATTTATGATTAAAGAGTTTTTTGTTTTTTTCTGCAAAATATTTAGTTCCTCTCATTTGAAAAGACTGTGGTGTTTGATAGAAATTGAAAACTTAGAAAAAAACCACATACACTTTGCCTTAAATGCCTTTAATGTCACAAATTTCATATAATTGGGAACAAAAGACTTCTTTTCATGGTTGATAGCATTTTCAAACATCATTTCAATGATTGAGGTATTTTTCCAAAATATTTAGTTAATAAGATACCATATTTATTAATTCATGTTTAAGCAACTTCTAAGTTTTACCTAGTTCACATAAGTAGCTCTGCTTAACCCTACATGAGAGATCATTCCATTTCCCACCGGCCATCCTTTCCACGCAGTATGCATTATTACTATTTGGTTCCCCAGCCTTCCAGTTCCTGTAAAGTAAAGGAAGAAGGTTTTCGTCATAAACGAATAATCCCATAAATTGTCTACATTTTCTAAAGTATGTTGAAAAGTGACCGATGCAGAAAGTCTAACTCAACAATGTTATTTTATATATGCACATCAAAGACATTACGATGTATTTATTGAAGGTTCTATATTTTTGAAGGTATTTAATTATTGAAATAGAGTTAATATGAATTTCACAAGAGCAGTTAATGCCCATCTGTTCATGTACCTTACACTCTAAGCAAGACAAAATATATATACTATTTTCAAAGAATAAGTTGTAAAATGTCTTGGATATGTAAGTATGACATGACACTGCGTTCTGCACTAGCAGTCCGGCATCATGCCTATTAATGGGAACATAAATAATCCTAAATGGGAATATTTTGCTACATGGAAACCACCATTTTGTGATATTTCCCATGATCTTTCGCTATCCTAACGTTAATACCTTATGCAATGTTACATATTTCAAATTTGAAAAACGTCTGGGAAAACCATCTCTGCTAGGGGAAACTTAAAACTCATGAAAATACCTTCATTACTGTCATGGTTACAACTGTTCCACCCCCTCCCTCCATTTAATATGTTCACGACGCCGTTTTCGAAATATTAGAAAACATAGACAATAGAGCTGAACTTTTAGGTTCAAAACGGCCATTTTGAAAATTCAAATATTTTTCAACACAATGATTTTTAATATTTCAAGTACTTGAGTTAGAAACTATGACATTTTCGCAACATATGAATAATATGGCTGCATGACTTCAATATTCTCGTGTGTTATGAATGTTCCTATTAATAGGCATGCTTCCGGACTGACTAGTCACATATCAACACATTGGTAAAATCTTCTAAATGTGATCAATTTTAAATGGAACTAAGTAATGGTTGTGGGACCAATTTGTTTGTAAGTCCTCTATCATGTAATTGAGCATTCACGGGAACATTTATAAGAGAAACATAAATACAAACAATTTATCAAGGCAGAGAGGTGCAAGAATGCAAACAAAACATCTAGAATTTATGTGGTGAAAATGTTGGTTTGATGTCTTCGTTGGGATGTACTCGCCGACAAGAATTAATATGGAAATGCTTACGAATAAACCATTGCTGTGCCATCTACCCATTTGTAGTTTTGTATTGCATTCCACAATCCAATCCACACTCCTTCGAAGAGTATCAAATTTTTGTCAATGAATTCCTGTAAAAAAAATTACATGAATAAAATTCAAAATCAAAATTCCGAAAAACTATGATTCAATTTAGACATTCCTATGATTACATTCAACATTCAGAAATAACTTAAAAGTAACGGAGGACGTCATGTGCTCATAATGCATCATGCTTCCCATATGCACTTACAGGGTAGACAAAATAGTTATGTAAAGTTGAATACTACTGAGAATCAGATCACCACAATTTCTACCACGCGTGAGATACAACACATGCTGGGTGAAAAGGCGCTGAGATACAACTTTCAAAAACATTTTACCGTGTGGACTTTTGGTACAACGATTCCAATCAATGTCTGAATAAATTAGCGTCCACCAAAATAATAACCTTCCTATAAGAAACTTTCCTGAAGCAGTCAAGCAATTTCTTATTGTTCTCATAAAGACTAGAATTTTGTGATTTATACACAAAACCAATAAAATATGATTAAAAAAGACTCTACAAAACTGGGTCATTCGTTCAAGAAATGTTTTTTTTTTCTCGATTTCGAGAAAACTGACGTAAGATGACGAAATTCATTAAAGTGAAATTTCTCTTTTGGTCTCGACAATTTCTACATTTAAACTTTTATCAACCCTTTCGTTTTATATGTGATCCTTTAAAATGTATTACAATTTTAATGAAACTACTACTGGAGGAAAGACGGGTGTGATCCCTTAGATAAGCATTGGCTCTTGAATCCCTCGAAATAAGGATTACTCAATGATCCGTAAAAATAAGATTTTACCCGGGCTGTTGATGTATTAAAATTAGCAGTATGAACTATACAGCTATATCAAATGTCTCTCGTCTGTTTCTTAGACAGATATATCAAGCTTTCGAATAAGCAACCACACTTTTCTTAATCAATTTTTCAAATCTTGTGTTATTGACAAAAAGCGGTGTTTCATAACTAAACAGTTAAACTACATAGTTTATTCTTTTTTTAAAATTTCCTTGGAATTTCGGCTGAAATGTGTTCCTATAAATCATAGTGTATCTCCTTTATAGGAACAATCCTGCTGTCTAACGTGTATTCCATATTGTCTATAGGACATTATGTATTTTGCTCGATGTTTTAGTATTGCAATGTCTATAAGCTGAAACATAATGATGAAAACTATTCCGGTGCCATGCTCTGTTAGACAGATATCAAATTTCGAAGATTCCAAAACATGATTACAACACAGTACACTGACTAACGATGTAACAAGCCTGTTACAATTGTCACACTCCACATATTTCCGTGAGAATCCGAGTACACTAAATTATTGGAAGTTTTTGAAATGCAGAAGAACATGTATTATATAAGCAATCACTGGTTTTGCCTAGCATCTATCTATGTACCAATGAGTTTTTAAGTAATATTTTGGCACACACACACACATATATTTTGGAGAATGTGATAATGGAATTTCACACCTAGAAGAAGCAGTGAGTATTTTACTAATACACCTTAGAGTTGTTACATTTGAATATCACCATTAGGCAGTATTAGAACGATATCCCCAATTTGTCTTTTAATTATCCTTCATTCATATGAATGCACATGCTAATTATATATAGGTCTTAATAGGTAAAACAATAGTAAACCTTTTTTGATAAGGACTATTGCGTAAGAGAAATTAGAACAAGTTACAAGACGTATCAGGAAAGATTTTCAAAAACAAATCATAGTACTGAAACATCGTGTTATATAAATATGTTAACATATATTTGTTAACATACAAACCACCTACAGTTGTTGCAAACTCCTTCAGCATTGCCAAGTCCCCACCTAATTGTCTACATTCCTTTCGTGCTGACCACCAGTCCAAAGGTGGTGATTCCATAAACTTGTAACACACTCCTTTTTCAGGGTAAGGAATGCATGCTTCAGATTGGACTGTAATTGAATAAAAATGTACTTGAAGCTTGAACGATAGAAGCAATTATTATTGATATTTATATCAGATTTTAAAATGCATTTTCTATTCTTAAAGGGTTCTCAATTAAAAAGTGAGGGCGCCTTTTTGTGATAATTTGTGCGCAGTTCGTCCATATCCAATCAAATCTCGCGATTGTTTTTTTAATGCAACGAAAGTTTGTTCACTCGCCGAGTGCTCTCAAACGTTCATTGTGTGTGCACGTGTAACTTTTAGGCGTTGGTACGATAGTGTCACAATTACTGGGCCTACATTAAAGGTAAGCTTGATATTTTTAGCCGATGAAGTAGAGTCTGTGGCTAATACTGAAGTAGCGTATGACTATGAATATCGGACTGTAACTTTAGTGTAAGCCCCTTTTCGTCAAAATATAATGTCGTAATGTTACATTTGCCTAACAACACTAGTAAGTCTCGACGTAAGAACTCATCGCTGAACTATTACCAAATGATCATTGGAAATGCCTTCCAACCATGAAAAGATGCCAACTGCAAGAAGGGTTTTGTAGGTGACGTGACCACGTGTCGAAGAAAACAAGGTAACGAAATAAACTTCCTGTGCTTCGGTCCTAACAACTTAGCAATAACGGTACAGACATACACAGGCATATGTGCATGATCGGAAGTGCAGCAAATCTATATCAATACTAGATTGTATATGAATATTCAAATCAAGAAAGGTTGTATAATTGCTTGTGTACATATAGCCTAGTGACAAGACACGGACTGGATTATTTTTGAGACTCCAAAAAATACGCCTTCATATTCGGCCGAGTGCTCCTTTAATAATCGGATATCTATTCACGTTAGTACATTGCATTGAATAGAGATTTATCACAAATCAAGGCGGGTGTTAAAATTACTACCGATTTTCATTATTGTTAGATGCTATCTCATCATATATGAAATGGACATTAAAGCATTATTCCTTATTAACAAGAACCCTGATTACTATCTTCGTAACGTCATTTTCTATTTTCCTAATGGGAAATTAAAAGCGCTATAACAAATTAAAAAACGTGGCTAAATGTCTAGTTTGAAATCAAAAATTGCTTGCTAAGAGTTGAAAATAATCGTGGAGTCTGATGGCCTAACCCTGTCTGTGAAACTTGCTGTATATCGATGTAAATGAATGTATTTCATCAAAAGCGAATAAAATGCCAGTGTCAACTATCACACACCGATGCTACCGTAGCTTTTCTATTGCCTGGGATATGGAACAGCTGTTACGAAGTTTTAAAAATAGAGCTGGAAAGTCCATGATATTCTTTTCACGAATATTTGTTTTCTCTAAATATGATAGGACGAGAGGGCACACACCAGCTTCTAAATTTCGGCAACAGCTCAATATTTTATTCCAGTTGACTGTTACATGCATAGAATGTTGATTTTACGCGAATGAAGACGAATGTTAAAAACATTAACGTCTTATTTTATTTTTTTCTTATACGAGTTTCATAGGAGGGGTAACAGTAGTGTAGTTTTTGGATTTTTTGGTGTATTTGGCATTCCCATAGTCCACTGTTCTATTTTCATCAAATAGCAAAATGCATTTAAAAAGGCATTTAGGATTTTGCTGTCACTTATGTACTGATGTAAGTGATATTTGTTCCACACTTAGCTTCTATTCTTGTCAAAGCCTGAAAAGATAACCAATTAGTTGTAATTATCCTATACATACATCGGGTACAAAAAAATATTCTGATTTTAAAGGTTTCTTATGGTTGATATTTTCAAACGATATATTACAAAAGATGTTTTGCAATGGACTACTTTCTAGATCCATAATGATAAATACCATCTACATTGATTATTCATAACAAATAAGGATCTACACGACTAGGAGTACAAGGTCATCTATTACGCTTTGAAGTAAATAATGAGCTCCACAATAGGTATTTGTTAGCATAAGGGTAGTAAAAGATGTTTCGCCACCCCACCAGTTCGGTAGATTCTTCTCTTATGGAGAAAATTATTTTTCCCCGAAGAGGGGAAAATCTCATTTTGAAGATTACCCATAGTGCCTCTAACGAAACAGCGTAATGCTATGGCACAGAACTTGTATGGGTTCTAGAAATGTTTTAACCAAGTAGGTCAATTTCATTTATGCATTTTCAAAATCTATACTTATTAATCTACAAATTATCCAGTTCCCAAATAGACACCCACCACGCCGTTTAGGAGATATTTAATGACAAACTTACAAGTTCTGGACTGTTTTCGCTGGGGATTATCGAAGCAACGCAGACACCACCCAGTACCAAACAAGAAAGAGAATGTCCATAACACAAAGAGGTATGCACACAAGGCAGCCTGGTCACTTCGCACATACAATGACCGCATATAAGCTAATTAATACCCGTAGGTCGAAGCACTTGTAAATGGAAATCTGGAAGTTACATAATATACATAGGTTTTCCCCTCTTCGGGGGAAAATAATTTTTCTCCTAAAGAGGGGAATCTACCGAACTGCCCACCACGACTTATTAGGATGTTTTTGCTCTATTAATTTTAACAAATTATTCCCATGACAATCCGTAAACATATATATAGGTAGCTTTTTGAAATATATTTTCTTACCATTGCCATTGTTTTCTCTCCGGTGTTATTTTTTGAATAAACACTCGTGGCTCAAGCGAAATGTAATGTAAAAATAATTAAAATCATGTATTATTCTGGATTCTCTATGATATTTGAACACATTTCTGAACATATGATGGTAATGAAAACCTTTTATACTAGTGTTTTCGAACCAGCAATCATTATTTGTAAAGAATACTTTTTTAGTTAGACCTGTGTTATTGATAAATTCCCATGACTAAGCAAACAAATATTGAAAGGGAGGCTGGAGCTGACTGAAATTTATGAATAATGTTTGCAGAATTTAGCATCCAGTGATATAATCTATATGACACCCATCAGCTACTATTCACTACACCACTTGAGATGGTCGCTGATTTTTGAGAAAATAAAAAAAAATTGTGGTTTTCCAACACTGCTTTATGTTATCCTGCTGTTAACGCACATTCAATCGCCAGCCTGTTCTGCTAATTTTAAGATATAATTTCTAAACGTACTAACAAAAAATGGTTTTAAAGATAGACAAATTAAGATAATTTGTTTTAAACATACCATGTTGAGCGAGGACGATAAAGGCCACGACGAGCCGAATATGTTCTTTCATTGTAACTTTCGTAATCCAGGATCAAATTGGAATAAATTCAAAACGTACTACAGTACGTACTGCAATATAAATTTCAGTAATGAGACCATGATCCAATCATCAAAGGTATCAGCCACCGATTTTTCCATCTCATGACAGATAATATATGTATTCTAGGCGGAGCCTACAAATTAATGAGATACATGTACTACGGTAATAGTAGTCTTTAATAGACTATACACACAGTACTATCAACGACAGGTGAGGAATGAATGAACAGGTGTAAATATGAAAGAAAATATTCACAGAAGTTTAGTTGTGTATTGGAAGCTTTGAAAAATACTAATTCTGGATATATTGATAAGGTGAAAACACTGGAGGGGTAATTAAAAAGAAAAAGAATGGCTACTATCATAGCCTGGAATGGGATTGCCCGAAGGGAGCAGAGGCGTCGCTATAGGGAGTGGGGTAATATGCACCACACATTGTTGGTGTGCTCCAGTGGCCTGTCTGGGGGACGGGGATATTGGGGATTACTCCCTAAAATATCACGGTCCCCATCCCCGAAGAAAAATAAAATATTTAAATCAATCAATCAATAAAATCCAATTAACAACAAAGCAACAAATCAATTAATTTAAAAAAGAAGTACGGAATCCTGTAATATCCGGTCTAGACATCCGGCCCTGTCAAGAAAGCTTCAGTACATTAAGATAAGAATTTTGGATACCGAATGATACGACTTAAAATCATTGGATTGGGAAAATTTCAATACTATACTCGCATTGGTTAAAACCTTTGGACATTTTTGTAAAAGAATTAAATCTATCTTCCCAAGTATTCAAACGGAACATATCATTGGATTTTGATGACATCGTGGGCCGAATAATGAGGGCGTATTATTTCAGAGTATTTATAACATTCGAATACACGTTCTTGCACTTAATGGTACTGCTTACCTTGATATAAATGAGTAAATCAGACATAATCATGTCTAATAAACACTCATTTAATTTTATCACGAGCATCAAAAATTAACATTAACATGTGTTGGCCCATAGACCCCTCCAACCAAACACCCTCGATTTTCTCAAAATCAGGGGTAATCCACACCATTCAACCCGAGAGACTTCACAATTCATTGACTAGTAACCAGCTATTGTTACACCATACACAACACAAGTGGTAATCTATAGCTTTTTAACTTACAGCATCTTCATAGTCTATTCACAGTTCATTTGTTAGCAACCAGCTGCTGTTACACTGTACACAATAGGTCATTCATTTTTGGCTCAAGCCACATAACTGCTGTTCAGTGATGTGTATCAGATTAGTCCTTGACTGAGTCTAAATATAAATATACATTATATGCTTGGGAGGACGTTTTGAAAACCCATGAATGATTGATGGACCATTTCTCATAAGGATGGTTATTTCATCATGAAGCTTTCTTATTTCAACATCAAAATGAATGTCCTTAACCAGGTGACAATACGGGACCCCGTAACACACATCGTAGTGTAACCCGTAGCGGAATCTGTAGTGGACTCCGTAGGAGACACCGTAGCGGACCTCGTTTTAGATGTCATACCAGACCACGTACCGAACCCCATACTGGACCCATTGTCATCTCTTTGCACCAGATTATTACTATTATTAGTGTTATTATTATTACTATTATTATTATTATCATCGTCATCATCATTATCATTATCATTATCAATATCATCATCATCATCATCATCATCATCATCATCATCATCATCATCATCATCATCATCATCATCATCATCATCATCATCATCATCATCATCATCATCATCATCATCATCATCATCATCATCATCATCATCATCATCACCACCATCACCATTATCATCATCATCAGCAGAAGCAGCATCAACATCATCATCATCATCATCATCATCATCATCATCATCATCATCATCATCGTCATCGTCATCGCCATCGCCATCGCCATCGCCATCGCCATCGTCATCGTCATCGTCATCACCACCATCACCACCATCACCATTATCATCATCATCAGCAGCAGCAGCATCAACATCAGCAGTAGCAGCAACAACAGCATCATCATCAGCAGCAGCATCATCATCATGATCAGCAGTAGCAGCATCATCATCAGCAGCAGCAGCAGCATCATCAGCAACAGCAGCAGCAGCATCATCATCAGCAGCAGCAGCATCATCATCATCATCAGCAGCAGCAGCAGCAGCAGCATCATCTTCATCATTATTATTGTTATTATTATTAATTATTTATTATTATTATTTTTCATATTAATATTATTATTATTAATATTAATATTTTATTATTATTATTGTTGTTGTTGTTGTTGTTTTTGTTTTTGTTGTTGTTGTTATTTTTAATATTATTATTATTATTATTATTATTATTATTATTATTATTATTATTATTATTATTATTATTATTATTATTATTATTATTATTATCATTATTATTATTATTATTATTAATATTGTTATTATTATTATCATTATTATTATCATTATTATTATTATTATTTTATTATTATTATTATTATTATTATTATTATTATTATTATTATTATTATTATTATTATTATTATTATTATTATTATTATTATTATTATTATTATTATTATTATTATCATTGTGATCGTGATCGTGATCGTGATCGTGATCGTGATCGTGATTGTGATCGTGATCGATATGGAACATCTGCGACGACCAAAATCTCTAAATATAGAACTGGAAAAGTCCAAGGTATGTTTTAACAATTACATATCAACAGTTTGCTCAAACCGAGATTGACGTTAGTACATTGCATCAAATCCACTGATACGAATTAACGTAAATTTCATGATATATGGCGACTTTGATTTGTATACGATTGCATGGCGGGGAGGGAAGATGACAACAATTTAGCAAATTTTGGCACCATATTTTGAATAATTCTGCATTCTCCTGCGACTCTGTTGTATTCAGTATCATTAAACAGAAATGTACATTGGAATACGCATTTATTATTTGGATGCATACTAATGTAAATAAAATTCGTTTTCCTCTTAAAGGCTATCTATCGTGATTAAAATATGGCCGCGTACATTTTTATCAGGCTCATCGTACAATGTAGCTCTGCGTTTCGACCAATCTAAACACACAAATTGAATTATATTTACCAACTCGTAAGAGACGATAATTGGCCTTTTATTTCTACAATTACGAAAGCTTGAAGATATTTTCGCTAGATTTTAAACTATCGCAAAAAAGAAACACATTTTGGGAGAAATTTTGAATAATCTATTTTGGTTAATATTTTTGTTTTCTAATATTTTATGGCAAATGTCCCTAGAATCTAAATGCTTCCTCTTGTTATCATTATGTTTTGCAACACACAACCAACTACTGGGGAACAGGGCTCTCAAATAATTACCTACAAAGTTTTTTTCTTACGTAGAATTATAATCCAAGAAATCAAGTTTTTGATGTAAGTAGGTAAAAAATATACTGAGGTCCTGGAAATCTCCGAAACGTTGATATTACATATTTTCGGCAATATTATAATCTGAAATGTAATTCGCAAAGATAATAAAAAACATTTGTATAGGTATTAGGAGAACATTTTTAAACGAACCATGTTGAACAAGGACGAAAATGGCCAGGACAAAGAAATTATGTTGATTCATTGTAAATTTCGTAAACCTGGTTGAAAAAGGTCAAAACGTGCAACTACAAACTCTTCTCTCGCAATAACCTGCTTTACAAGTGTAAGAAGCAAACAACGTCTGGGATTGATTAAAAGAGTATGTCTCTTAGCACGGAATCGTGTTATGTAATCAAGGACGTAGGAAGCGGGGAGGGGGGACTGGGAGGCTTTAGCCCCAGTCAAAATTTAGGGGCTAAACTATGCTTTAGCCCCCCTTCCTTCTCATATACGAAAAACCCTTATAAGACTTATTTATACCCACTTAAAAAAATGTAATTTTATAGGATATTGTTTATATGTTCCAATTGCTTCGATTATGTTGATAAAAACGGTAACGTAATTTCGATGTAGACTTTATTACTTCTAAGCAGCCTCGTAATCATTTTGAGCTAATCGAAGCTGTATTAATCATAAAATTTGCGTGCTACCGCAGACTTTGAGTGCGGGCAGCATAATTTTGTTTTTCTTCCCAGGAGTGTTTAGGGCAAATTGCGTTTATTCCGTTGCAAATTAGACAGTGATTTAGAAAGATTTTCAACTGATATCAATGCAAATTGTCCTAAACACTCCTGGGAAAAAAATTACGCGTGCGGGCATCTGTGACATCTAATGTGTTTGCACCGTTGTACTTACATAACAAATTATACGTACCGTTGTACGTGTACGCATGTCTACTGCCGGTACAAGTGATAGCAAGCATGAGTGGTCAAAAACACCAATCGAGTTTGAAAGACTTCTTCCGAAAGAAGGTCAACAAGAATGTCACTTGTTCATTCTTCTTTGGAAAAAAGAGAAAAAGTGCCCAAAGCGCCAAACATGCCCAAGAAACCATGCCAAAACGAGGCTTCTGGGTGGAGATGGGGATCGAGGTTCTTAAAGAAATAGAGCTTCAGCCCCCTCCATCCCCAAGAAAAAATTAATTGTTCCTACGCCACTGAATGTAATCCATTAGTATCTTTTTTTAAACATGCGATCAATCAATTTATCAATCAGTCAATAATATTTCTATAGCGCCAAAAAGCAATAAATTGCACTAGGGCGCTTAACAGGAACAAAAATAAATCAAATTTGTGGGCAAGTGCAAAAAGATGTTTTAGAAGTTTTTGGAAATGTTGATGGACTTTGAATTTCTGATGTGTGTAGGCAATTGATTTTGCTTCCGATGAGCACAACAGGAAAAACAGGACTCTGTCAGCGTAAGTCGTATGACGGGTTCGTGGCTCACAAAATAGTGGTGTAGATAAAGTTGAGTGAAGGCGTCTGCGACCAGTTTGAAGATGTGGCAGCGCAAAGATCTAATCAGGTTACTGTTGGTAGAGAGACGTGTGTGTAAGGACTTACAGGTAGCACGGAACTAATTATGTGCCCCGTTGAAGTCTATGATGAAAGAGTCAAGTTCGGGGTCCTTTTTGTACCAAAATGTTATAGATTTGGTATCTTTTGTGATGTTTTCCAAAAATTACCATCTAATATCTTTTGGATGTGGGTACTTTCAATAGGGGGTCACCAGAGGTTTTGGCCCTTTTTTTAGGCTGAAGTGAAGAAGTGTTATACACCTCCACCAAATCACTCAAATTTTGGGGTGGGTAATTGGTAAGATAGTTCTCCATGCAACTTTTACTGAAACAAATCTCGTCGAGTTTAGATATGCATAGTCAATTCCTATCCTTCCTCTACCATTCCTGAAATTTTTAATTTCTCATCTTTCTGTCCCATGAAATGGGACCTCTCGAAAATATTTTGATTAGCCTTTTCTCTAAGGGTTCTCATTTTTCGATGGCGGATCACACCTTATTAGTTCCGTGCTACTTATTACACTTTATAATCTGTTCTTTGCCTCATAGGCAACCAATGGAGCACAATAGGTTCAGTGGAGATTGGGTCAAACGTTCGCTTCTTGGTGATGAACCGAGCTGACCGTTTTGAAGCCATTAAAGGAATGTCTCATTTCTATATACCAAATGGAATAAATTCAATTTAATAATGCCGCCCCCTCCCCACCCCCTTTTCTCCGCATTGATAAAACGTTTGCAAAAATTATAAGATGTGAAACAATATAAAACATCGTCCTCAAGTTTCAAATGTTAAGCTACGCAAATAGCACTTTGGACGATCATGGGCCATGATGTGTGGCGTAGTATTCTAAAATGTCGATGATATTCGAATACAGTTTGAATGAGAAAATCAAGCGTAATTATTTGAATATTTATTTCATTTTATGACGGTACAAATATCAAAAATGAAACCTGCTATTTCAAAATTCCCATGAAGTTAAATAAATATGGCCACACTTTTCGACCGTGAGCTCCTATAAGGCTAATGAGGCGACAACAGAATTATAAACATCAAAACGATTTAAAGGAAAGGTATCGTCCCATAAATGTATTCAGAAGTGAACACCGCCGTGATGATAACGCCACTTCCGGGTTTCAATTTTCCTTATTGATTGCGGGAAATCGGTGATGTCATCGATCACTCATCCGCCGGACAGAATATAGGGGCCTGCATGTAATGTGGACATCACAGATTTCTCGCAGTCAATAAGGAAAATTGAAAACCGGAAGTGACGTTAGTAGCTCAACGGCGTTTACTTCTGAATGTATTTATCGGACGATATCTTTCCTTCAAAAACAAGCTAAACGTAGCAAAAGAACCAACTAGAAATACTTTTCACTCAACACGAAGCCAACAGGCGAAGAATTTAGTAAAGAATTATTTCGTAATCCAACGTCAACGTCTTCCCGATATTCTTGGATGAATAAACACATTTAAGGAATATTTCCATCAAATTAACAAATTGGTGAAAAACAATTTTGATACCTTATTTTATTTAGGAATAATTACATTTCGAAAATGTCATCAGTGTATTACAAAGCAACTTTGTAATGCAATGTGTGATGGCGCTTATAAATGCCTTCCAAAATTGACTATTTTTTTCTAAATTAATTGAAAGATATTTGTTTAATTAATGAGATGGGGATATAACAAGAACTTGCTTTCTCCATCTGTGCATGCATCTACATAGACAATTATGGAATATTCTCCTTGATCTGTAAATATGACATCACAATGTATGACATCACACTCGGCAATTTTAAACACACTGGTGAAATCTTTGAAATGTTATATCTCCTAAACAGAATAAAATATTAACATGTTTTTTTACCAATTTGTTACTTTAATAGTCGTAGGAATATTCCTTTAAAACATAAACACACATATTTTTAAATTGTGCAGTAAAATAAAATATAACGAATACAAAACAAAAATCAAATATACAACTTTAAAGTTTAGGGAGTTTCAAAAGGGCTTTTTTTATTTATTTATCAATGACACAAAAACCAGGGCTGTATGACAGTCCGGGAGCAACCCGAACAACTGGGTACTTTGAAATACCCAAAAATTGGGTACTTTTATGTATTACGTCATCGCGTGAGCTTACACATTTGACTAGCACACACTAAACATACGGGGGTTTCTCATTTTCCGCTCCAAATTGTCCAAAATTTGACTGGATATCCTGATACTTTGAAGACGAATAGTAAATAGATATTAAACCCTTTTTGCCGCTGCTTTTTGAAATTTATTGCCGCTTTTTTGAGAAAATGAACAAAACAGACTGCCCATAATCTGTTTTATTGATTTTCTCAAAAGGCGACCTTGAAAATAAAAAAGCAGCGGCAGAAAGTTTTGAATATCTATTTACTATCCGTCTCTAAAATTTCAGGCTACCCATTGAAATTTTGGACAATCCGGAGCTGAAAATGAGAAACCCAGTATGCTTAGTGTGGGCTAGTCAAAAGTGTAGGCTCATTCGATGACGTAATACATAAAAAATACCCAATTTTGGGGGTATTTCAAAATATCCAGTTTTTCGGGTTGCTCCCGAACTGTGTCATATGATATGTAATTCACTCTGCTTGACATTGCGAAAAATATGATGCAATATATAAAGAGGGAAACCCAGACAGTTCAAGTTGAAAAAACAACACCTAGGAATACCATCCATTCATAACAAAGGCAACAGATGAAAAATCTAGTAAATAAATATTTGGCAAGTAAATAAATATTTAATGAATAAACGTCAAATGGCCAATTTATGCCAGCTAAGCTTGGTCCTTAGATGACGATTTTAAAAAAATGGTAAGAAATGATAAGATATTTCAAGCAGAAGAACATAAGTGGCATAAACACTTTTTACATAATTAGGATATGTGATAACGAAATTGTTTACAATAAAGAAATATACATTTACATACATTTCTTGATAGCTTAATTCGATTCACATGACGTGCTTTACTTTTACAGACGGAGCTACAAATGGCTGAAGAATATCCTTTCTTGGAAAATAAGAAAAAAATGAAAATATTGTCATTTCCAGTTATTGTATGCCAAATTGTATTACTTGCTTTTTGAGCAAATCTGATTTATTTCTAATTTTAATTAATCTTCATATTTTGATATTACCCTTTTAATGTTATGGTCCAGAACTTCATTTTGGGGTGGGGTATTTCTCAGACCAAGCATGGTGATACCACTTGAAACAACCTTAATATTATATTCTTAAGAGTGGATAACATAGACTTAACACGTTTGCTCATCTGTTCATGTACCTTACGCTCAAAATGAAAGGAAAATAAATTATCATCTTATAGAAATACATAAATCATTATCTTTGATCTGCAGTTATGACACTATTATTATCATCACACTTTACAACACAATCAAATTTTTCGACACATTGGTGAAATCTTTGAAGTGAAATAACTCATAAACGAAATAAGATCTCAACATGTTTTTTCAACAGTTTGTTTCGTCTATCGTATACATTGAGTGCCAGTTTGTTTCGTCTATCGTATATATTGAATGCCAGTTTGTTTCGTCTATGGTATATATTGAGTGCCAGTTTGTTTCGTCTATCGTATATATTGAGTGCCAGTTTGTTTCGTCTATCGTATATAATGAGTCCAGTTTGTTTCGTCTATGGTATATATTGAGTGAACCGATTTTCAACCACTACGTCATTCATACGATTTTACCCGTGCACCTTAGTAAAGTTGGAGAAAATGAAATTACGATTACCAATTTTTATTTAAACTCCATTTTCGTAATTCATACTTTGAGTGTGTAGCTTTAAAATATTTTTTTACTGAAGTTTATTTCGACTTGTATAAACGGTCAGACATTGTACGTATTACTGGTATTCCTGTTGGGCATTTAACAACAGTCGTTGAAATTCGGGTCAGTTGCGAAGTTTCCAACGCAACGGAACTCGTCACTCTTTTAGACAACGGTTGAATAATGAAACACTGAATTTAAAATAATTTACCATCACCGAAAGAAGGAATTTTCTAGAAATATTCAAAACGATGATTGCTCAATCTTTTTTTAAATTATTGAAATTAAATTCTTAATTTGACTAAATTCGAACTGATATGAAAATGGAAATTTACAAGAATATTCCTTTATTCTTTTGAACTGTGACATGCGCACAATAAATTGCAACTGTCATTATCATCATTCAAACTGAGATACTGAGAAACACCAACAATATCAACATCATCACCAACCATATCAACACCAACAATATCAACATCATCACCAACCATATCAACACCAACAATATCAACATGATCAACAACCATATCAACACCAACAATATCAAAATCATCACCAACCATACCAACACCAACAATATCAACATCATCAACAACTATATCAACACCAACAATATCAACATCATCAGCAACCATACCAACACCAACAATATCAACATCATCACCAACCATATCAACACCAACAATATCAACATGATCAACAACCATATCAACACCAACAATATCAAAATCATCACCAACCATACCAACACCAACAATATCAACATGATCAACAACTATATCAACACCAACAATATCAACATCATCACCAACCATACCAACACCAACAATATCAACATCATCACCAACCATACCAACACCAACAATATCAACACCAACAATATCAACATCATCACCAACCATACAAACACCAACAATATCAACATGATCAACAACCATATCAACACCAACAATATCAACATCATCACCAACCATACAAACACCAACAATATCAACATGATCAACAACCATATCAACACCAACAATATCAACATCATCACCAACCATACAAACACCAACAATATCAACATGATCAACAACCATATCAACACCAACAATATCAACATGATCACCAACCATACCAACACCAACAATATCAACACCAACAATATCAACATCATCACCAACCATACAACCACCAACAATATCAACATGATCAACAATCATATCAACACCAACAATATCAACATCATCAGCGACCATACCAACACCAACAATATCAACATCATCACCAACCATACCAACACCAACAATATCAACATTATCAGCAACCATACCAGCACCAACAATATCAAAATCATCAGCAACCACACCAACACCAACAATATCAACATCATCAGCAACCATACCAACACTAACAATATCAACATCATTACCAACCATACCAACACCAACAATATCAACATTATCACCAACCATACCAACACCAACAATATCAACATCATCAGCAACCACACCAACACCAACAATATCAACATCATCAGCAACCATACCAACACCAACAATATTAACATCATCAGCAACCATACCAACACCAACAATATCAACATCATCACCAACCATACCAACACCAACAATATCAACATCATCAGCGACCATACCAACACCAACAATATCAACATCATCAGCAACCATACCAACACCAATAGTATCAACATCATTAGCAGCCATACCAACACCTACAATATCAACATCATCAGCATCCATACCAGCACCAAAAATATCAACATCATTAGCATACACTTCATCAACAACAGCCGCAACATTAGATTAACATCACAAAGATTAACATGGTCAAGACTAACATCATCTTGATTAACATTATCAAGATTGGCATCATCAAGATTAACATCAGCAAGATTAGAATCAACAAATTGAGCATAATCACAATAAACATCACCACTAAAAAAAACTTATTTATCCAACTTAAGTTCGTTTGCAGATTATTTATAGAGCAAGAGAGAAACATATTAGGCATCCCTCATTATTGAAGGAACATTTTAATACGGTTTCTCTCCCCTGGCTGATTTGATTATTTGCATATAATATTAAAGTTTTGAAAACATTTCTTCACTTCCAGATTGCTTATCGGAATGATAAAGTTTACTTAATTTACGATAAACTTTGTTGACCTCATCTGTAGACGCTCTCCAGCTAACGTCCAAAAAGTTGTACGCGTTTTCCAAATTGTCATCCCTTGTTATATCAAAAAGACCCGGGATAGTTGTCACTGAGCTTACTTGCACCCCACCAACCAAAACCCACACCTATTGCACCACCTATTACACCACCGGGCCCCGGCAGTATAAAATTACCTAGCATTGTTCCTATGGTCCCGATTCTTACACCAATAGCTATACTTACAATATCTTCTACAATGTTCTTAACACACATTTTCCCTGAAATACGTCCATTCCACCATTGATAGATATTACATACTGTACCACAGCTTAAATGTACAACGACTAGTGTAAGTGTTGCTTTATACGAAGAAGTGCAACTAACAAGCATATTTACTGCTGCGACGATCTTCTTTGGTATAGCTGGGCCGTATGCTGCGATAAAAACATAAAGGGCATTAAATGAAAAAGTTAATCCAGAAAAATAATACAAATTAAAACAAGAATTATACAATTTTAGACTCATATACCAATTTTCACGAAATCAATCATTCACTTAAATGTATAACGTGCTTTTCAAAACTTGTACGAAAAAGCATGCTGGAACAAGTATGGCGTCCATAAACGCATCACGATATTTTTGTACAGAAGTTTCGTCTCTCACGCCTTCGGCCTATACGTAGTGTAGGGCGAATGACGCCACGCTCTCTGGTAAAACTTATCAGCTGATAGGGATCAGAACTTTCAACACTGTTAACAGCCGGTATAATATCTTTGGCTGTGCGCAATCACTCTGTTATTCCGTAATGCCTCACGCAATTCGTTGTAGGCTCTATTCTGCTCTCATTGCAAACTTGTTAAAAACTTTATTTTCCAATTACCTGATTACGTTTAAACTTTTGTTTTATTTTTCTAATTTCTAATTCAAGCTTACCATTTATGGCGCCATAGTCTTTTTTCCCTAGGCGTATCGAGAGGACACTCTGTCTATAAACCTTTTCAAACAGAGTTTGGCCAAACGTGATTTCTTTAGTACTTCGACCAATCAAATGCTAGGGAAAGTTTGAATCTCGGCCATGTGACATTAATTAAATTAGTTTTTCGGAAATTTTCGATTCAGATTTGAAACGGTCTATAGAATTTGCGAATAAAACTTGAGAAAGAGAACCATTATCTGAAAATGGTCTAAAAAAATTAATACTTAAGATATATTATTTAAAAGCATCTTTCCAAAAGGGTTTTTCAAAATATTTAGCTCCTCTCAGTCAAAGACTGTGGTGTATCGTAGGAAATTGTACAATTTACAAAAAAAAGACATATACTTTGCCTTAAATGCCTTTAATGTCACAAATTTAATATAAAAATGCGTGTCCATTCTAATGGGAATAAAAGACATATATTAATGGTTGATAGCATTTTCAATACATCTTTCAATGCCTGGCATATTAACCTGTGCATATACTTGTCATTAATGATAGGATACCATATTTATTATTTCATGTTTAAGCAACTTCTAAGTTTTACCCAGTTCACATAAGTAGCTCTGCTCAACGCTACATGAGCGATCATTCCATTTTCCACCGGCCATTCTTTCCACACAGTCTTCATTATTTCTACTTGGTTCCCCAGTCTTCCAGTTCCTGTAAAGTAAAAGAGGAAGGTTTTCGTCATAAAGGAATAATCCCATAAATGTTCTACATTTTCTAAAGTATGTTGAAGAGTGACCGATACGGAAAGTCTAATTTAACAATGTTATTTAATATGTGCACATCAAAGACATTACGATGTATTTATTGAAGGTTCTATATTTTTGAAGGTATTTAATTATTGAAATAGAGTTAACATGAATTTCACAAGAGCAGTTAATGCCCATCTGTTCATGTACCTTACACTCTAAGCAAGACAAAATATATATACTATTTTCAAAGAATAAGTTGTAAAATGCCTTGGATATGTAAGTATGACATGACACTGCATTCTGCACTAGCAGTCCGGTATCATTCCTATTAATGGGGACATGAATGTTCCTAAAATTGGAAACATTTTGCTACATGGAAGCCGCCATTTTGTAATATTTCCCATGATCCTTTGCTAAGCTAACGTTAATACCTTATGCAATGTTACATATTTCAAATTTGAAATACGTCTGGAAAAACCATCTCTGCTAGGGGAAACTTAAAACTCATGAAAATACCTTCCTTACTGTCATGGCTGCAACTCCTCCCCCTCCCCTCCCTGCCATAGGCTCGAAACGGCCATTTTGAAAATTCAAATATTTTTCAACACAATAAATTTTAATATTTCAAGTACATAAGTTAGAAACTATGACATTTTCGCAACATATGAATAATATGGCTGCATGACTTCAATATTCTCGTGTGTTATGGATGTTCCTATTAATAGGAATGCTTCCGGACTGACTAGTCACATATCAACACATTGGTGAAATCTTTGAAAAGTGATCAATTCTAAACGGAACTAAGTGATGGTTGTGGGACCAATTTGTTTGTAAGTCCTCTATCATGTAATTGAGCATTCACGGGAACATTTATAAGAGAAACATAAATACAAACAATTTATCAAGGCAGAGAGGTGCAAGAATACAAACAAAACATTTATAATTTATGTGGTGAAAATGTTGGTTTAATGTCTTCGTTGGGATGTACTCGCCGACAAGAATTAATATGGAAATGCTTACGAATAAACCATTGCTGTGCCATCTACCCATTCGTAGTTTTGTCTTCTATTCGACAATCCAATCCACACTCCTTCGAAGAGTTTTAAATTTGTGTCAATGAATTCCTGTACAAAATTTACATGAATAAAATTCAAAATCAAAATTCCGAAAAAATACGATTCAATTTAGACATTCCTATGATTACATTCAATTTTCAGAAATAGTTTAACAGCCAAGAGAAACCTTATAAACAACAAATAGTCATGTTCTTAACATTTCGAGATATTCAATGTAACGGAGGACTTTATGTGCTCATAATGCACCATGCTTCCCATATGCACTCATAGGGTAGACGAATTAGTTATGTAAAGTTGAATACTACTGAGAATCAGATCACCACAATTTCTACCACGCGTGAGAAACAACACATGCTGGTGAAAAGGCGCTGAGATACAACTTTTAAAAACATTTTATTATGTGGACTTTTGGTACAACAATTCTAATCAATGTCTGCATAAATTAGCGTCCACCAAAATATTAACCGTCCTATAAGAAACTTTCCTGAAGCAGTCAAGCAATTTCTTATTGTTCTCATCAAGACTAGAATTTTGTAATTTATACACAAAACCAATAAAATATGATTAAAAAAGACTACAAAACTGGGTCATTCGTTCAAGAAGTGTTTTTTCTTCTCGATTTCGAGAAAACTGACGTAAGATGGCGAAATTCATTATAGTGAAATTTCTCTTTTGGTCTCGACAATTTCTACATTTAAACTTTTATCAACCCTTTCGTTTTATATGTGATCCTTTAAAATGTATTACAATTTTATTGAAACTACTACTGGAGGAAAGACGGGTGTGTTCCCTTAGATAAGCATTGGCTCTTGAATCCCTCGAAAAAAGGATTACTCAATGATCCGTAAAAATAAGACTTTACCCGGGCTGTTGATGTATTTAAAATTAGCAGTATGAACTATACAGCTATATCAAATGTCTCCCGTCTGTTTCTTAGACAGATATATCGAGCTTTCGAACAATCAAACACACTTTTCTTAATCAATTTTTCAAGTATTGTTTGATTGACAAAAAGCGGTGTTTCATAACTAAACAGTTAAAATACATAGTTTATTCTTTTTTTTCTAAACTTTCCTTGGAATTGCGGCTGAAATGTGTTCCTATAAATCATAGTGTATCATAAAAATCCTGCTGTCTAACGTGTATTCCATATTGTCTATAGGACATTATGTATTTTGCTCGATGTTTCAGTATTTCAATGTCGATAAGCTGAAACATAATGATGAAAACTATTCCGGTGTCATGCTCTGTTAGACAGATATATGACTAACGATGTTACAAGCCTCTTACAATTGTCACACTCCACATATTTCCGTGAGAATCCGAGTACACTAAATTATTGGAATTTTTTGCAATGCAGAAGAACAGGTATTATATATGCAATCACTGGTTTTGCCTAGCATCTAATTTATGTATGAATGAGGTTTAAGTAATATTTTTGGCACACACACATATAATTTGGAGAATGTGATAATGGAACATCACACATAGAAGGGGCAGTGAGTATTTTATTCATATACCTTAAAGTTTTTACATTTGAATATTACCATATGGGAGTACTAGGAAGATATCCCCAATTTGTCTTTGAATTATCGTTAATATATGAATGCACATGCTACACAAATTCTATATAGCTCTTGATAGGTAAAACAATAGTAATCCTTTATTGACAAGGATTATCAAGTAAGAGAAATTAGAACAAGTTACGAGACGTGTCAGGAGAGATTTTCAAAAAATATCATAGTGTTGATACATCATGTTATATAAATATGTTAAACATATATTTGTTAACATAGAAACCACCTACAGTTGTTGAAAAATCCTTCAGCATTGCCAAGTCCCCACCTAATTGTCTACATTCCTTTCGTGCGGACCACCAGTTCAATGGTGGTGATTTCATAAACTTGTAACACACTCCTTTTTCACGGTAAGGAATGAATGCTTCAGATTGGGCTGTAATTGAATAAAAATGTACTTGAAGCTTGAACGATAGAAGAAATTATTATTCATATTTATGTCAGATTTTAAAAATGCATTCTTCATACTTTCTTAAAGGAGTTCTCAACCGAAAAGTGAGGGCGCCTTTTTTGTGATAATTTATGGGCAGTTCGTCCATATCCAATCAAATCTTGCAATTGGTTTTTAATGCAACGAAAGGTTGTTCACTCGCCGAGTGCTCTCGAACGTTCATTGTGTGTGCACGTGTAACTTTTAGGCGTTGGTACGATAGTGTCACAATTACTGGGCCTACGTTAAAGGCAAGCTTGATATTCTTAGCCGATGAAGTAGAGTCTGTGGCTAATACTGAAGTAGCGTATGACTATGAATATTGGACTGTAACTTTAGTGTAAGCTCCTTTTCGTCAAAATATAATGTCCTAATGTTACACTTGCCTAACAACACTAGTAAGCCTCGACGTAAGAACTCATCGCTGAATTATTACCAAATGATCATTGAAAATAATTCCAACCATGAAAAGATGCCAACTGCAAGAAGGGTTTTGTGGGTGACGTGACCATGTTTCGAAGAAAACAAAGTAACGAAATAAACTTCCTGTGCTTCGGTCCTAACAACTTGGCAATAACGCTACAGACCTACACAGGTATATGTTCATGATCGGAAATGCAGTAAATCTATATCAATACTAGGTTGTATATGAATATTCAAATTAAGAAAGGTTGCATAATTGCTTGTGTACATATATCCTAGTGACAAGACACGGACTGGATTATTTTTGAGACTCCAAAAAATACGCCTTCATATTTGGTCAAGTGCTCCTTTAATAATCGGATATCTATTGACGTTAGTACATTGCATTGAATAGAGATTTATCACGAATCACGGCGGGTGTTAAAATTACTACCGATTTTCATTATTGTTAGATGCTATCTAACAATAGGGGGTTGCACAATATCTTCTACTACCCTTATGTTAACAACTGCCCTTTGTGGAGCTTATTTTTTACTGAAATGTAAAGAATGCAAGACAAAACTACAAATGGGTAGATGGCACAGCAATGGTTTATTCGTAAGCAATTCCTTATTAATTCTTGTTGGCGAGTAAATCCTAACGAAGACATTAAACCAACATTTTCACCACATAGATTCTAAATGTTTTGTTTGTATTCTTGCACCTCTCTGCCTTGATAAATTGTTTGTATTTATGTTTCTCTTATAAATGTTCCCGAGAATGCTCAATTACATGATAGAGGACTTACAAACAATTTGGTCCCACAACCATTACTTAGTTCCGTTTAGAATTGATCACTTTTCAAAGATTTTACCAATGTGTTGATATGTGACTAGTCAGTCCGGAAGCATTCCTATTAATAGGAACATTCATAACACACGAGAATATTGAAGTCATGCAGCCATATTATTCATATGTTGCGAAAATGTCATAGTTTTTAACTTATGTACTTGAAATATTAAAAATCATTGTGTTGAAAACTATTTGAATTTTCAAAATGGCCCTTTCGAGCCTAAAAGCCTAGCTCTATTGTCTATATTTTATAATATTTCGAAAACGGCGTAGTGAACATACCAAAGAGGAGGGGGGAAGCGGGTGGGGGGAAGTTGCAGCCATGACAGTAATGAAGGTATTTTCATGAGTTTTAAGTTTCTCCTAGCAGAGACGGTTTTCCCAGACGTATTTCAAATTTGAAATATGTAACATTGCATAAGGTATTAACGTTAGGTTAGCAAAGGATCATGGGAAACATCACAAAATGGCGGCTTCCATGTAGCAAAATGTTTCCAATTTTAGGAACATTCATGTCCCCATTAATAGGAATGATACCGGACTGCTAGTGCAGAATGCAGTGTCATGTCATACTTACATATCCAAGGCATTTTACAACTTATTCTTTGAAAATAGTATATATATTTTGTCTTGCTTAGAGTGTAAGGTACATGAACATATGGGCATTAACTGCTCTTGTGAAATTCATATTAACTCCACTTCAATAATTAAATACCTTGAAAAATATAGAAGCTTCAATAAATACATCGTAATGTCTTTGATGTGCACATATCAAATAACATTGTCAAATTAGACTTTCCGCATCGGTCACTTTTCAACATACTTTAGAAAATGTAGAAAATGTATGGGATTATTCCTTTATGACGAAAACCTTCCTCTTTAACTTTACAGAAACTGGAAGACTGGGAAACCAAGTAGTAATAATGAAGACTGTGTTGAAAAAATGGCCGGTGGGAAAAGGAATGATCTCTCATGTTGTGTTAAGCAAAGCTACTTATGTGAACTAGGTAAAACTTAGAAGTTGCTTAAACATGAAATAATAAATATGGTATCCTATTATTAATGACAAGTATATGCACAGGTTAATATGCCAGGCATTGAAAGATGTATTGAAAATGCTATCAACCATAAATAGATGTCTTTTATTCCCATTAGAATGGACACGCATTTTTATATTAAATTTGTGACATTAAAGGCATTTAAGGCAAAGTATATGTCTTTTTTTTGTAAATTGAACAATTACCTATGATACACCACAGTCTTTGACTGAGAGAAGCTAGATATTTTGGAAAACCTCTTTGGAAAGATGCTTTTAAATGATATATCTAAAGTATTATTTTCTAGGACCATTTTCAGATAATGGTTCTCTTTCTCAAGTTTTATTCGCAAATTCTATAGACCTTTTCAAATCTGAATCGGGAATTTCCGAAAAACTAATTTAAATAATTTCACATGGCCGAGATTCACGTGTCCATAATGGACCAATCGTATACTGGAATAATCTTATTGACCAACAAAATACTGGAGGAATCTTGGCCGTCTCCACAATTCACGCACGGTATGGGACCAATCGAATGAATATATGTTTTCAAGCGCACGTATTATACGTGCGTTATACATGAAGGAAATACGCGCGCATATTGCTGCTTGCATTTTTTGCTCAAACCTGCACCTGATTGGTTGGGAAACAAAGGAAAACTTTCCCCAGCATTTGATTGGTCGAAGTACTAAAGAAATCACGTTCGGCCAAACTCTGTTTGAAAAGGTCTATAGACAGAGTGTCCTCTCGATACGCCTAGCGAAAAAAGACTATGGCGCCATAAATGGTAAGCTTGAATTAGAAAATAGAAAGAAAAAAAAAAGTTCAAACGTAATCAGGTAATTGAAAAATAAAGCTTTTAACAAGTTTGCAATGAGAGCAGAATAGAGCCTACAACGAATTTCGTGAGGCATTACGGAATAACAGAGTGATGGCGCACAGCCAAAGATATTATACCGGCTGTTAACAGTGTTGAAAGTTCTGATCCCTATCAGCTGATAAGTTTTACCAGAGAACGTGGCGTCATTCGCCCTACACTACGCATAGGCCGAAGGCGTGAGAGACGAAACTTTTGTACAAAAATATCGTGATGCGTTTATGGAGCGTGCTTTTTTGTACAAGTTTTGAAAAGCACGGTATACATTTAAGTGAATGATTGATTTCGTAAAAATTGGTATATGAGTCTAATATTGTATACTTCTTGTTTTAATTTGCATTATTTTTCTAGATATTTTTTTTTTTATTTAATGCCCTTTATGTCATTATCGTAGCATACGGCCCAGCTATACCAAAGAAGAACGTCGCAGCAGTAAATATGATTGTTAGTTGCACTGGTCTGTATAAAGCAGCAATTACACTAGTCGCTGTACATTTAAGCTATGGTACAGTAAGTAATATCTATCAATGGTGGAATGGACATATATCAGGGGAAATGTGTGTTAAGAACATTGTAGAAGATATTGTAAATATAGCTAGTGGTGTAGGAAGCGGGACCATAGGAGCAATGCTAGGTACTTTTATACTGCCGGGGCCCGGTGGTGTAATTGGTGGTGCAATAGGTGTGAGCTTTAGTTGGTGGAGTGCAACTAAGCTTAGTGACAAACTATTCCAGGTCTTTTCGATATAACAAGGGATGAAAATTTGGAAAACGCGTACAACCTTTTGGACGTTAGCTGGAGAGCGTCTACAGATGAGGTCAACAAAATTTATCGTAAATTAAGTAAACGTTATCATTCCGATAAGCAATCTGTAGGCGAAGAAATGTTTTTAAAACTTCAATATTATATGCAAATAATCAAATCAGCCAGGGGAGAGAAACCGTATTAAAATCTTCCTTCAATAATGAGGGATGCCTAATATGTTGCTCTGTTTTTCTATAAATAATCTGTAAACGAACTTAAGTTGGATAAGAAAGCTTTTTTAGTGGTGATGTTTATTGTGATTATGCTAAATTTGATGATTCTAATCTTGCTGATGTTAATCTTAATGATTCTAATCTTGATGATGTTAATCTTCATGATACTAATCTTGATAATATTATTCAAGATGATGTTAGTCTTGACTATGTTAATCTTTGTGATGTTAATCTAATGTTGTGGCTGTTGTTGATGAAGTTTGTGCTGATGCTGATGATGTTGATATTGTTGGTGCAGGTATGGTTGCTGATAATGTTGATATTATTGGTGTTGGTATGGTTGCTGATGATGTTGATATTGTTGGTGTGGGTATGGTTGCTGATGATGTTGATATTGTTGGTGTTGATATGGTTGCTGATGATGTTGATATTGTTGGTGTTGGTATGGTTGCTAATAATGTTGATATTGTTGGTGCTGGTATGGTTGCTGATAATGTTGATATTATTGGTGTTGGTATGGTTGCTGATGATGTTGATATTGTTGGTGTTGATATGGTTGCTGATGATGTTGATATTGTTGGTGCTGGTATGGTTGCTGATGATGTTGATATTGTTGGTGTTGGTATGGTTGCTGATGATGTTGATATTGTTGGTGTTGGTATGGTTGCTGATGATGTTGATATTGTTGGTGTTGGTATGGTTGCTGATGATGTTGATATTGTTGGTGTTGGTATGGTTGCTGATGATGTTGATATTGTTGGTGTTGATATGGTTGCTGATGATATTGATATTGTTGGTGTTGGTATGGTTGCTGATGATGTTGATATTGTTGGTGTTGGTATGGCTGCTGACGATGTTGATATTATTGGTGTTGGTATGGTTGCTGACGATGTTGATATTGTTGGTGTTTCTCAGTATCTCAGTTTGAATGATGATGACAGTTGCAATTTATTGTAAGCATGTCACAATTCAAAGGATTAAAGAATTATTTTTGTGAATTTCCATTTTCATATCGGTTCGATTTTCGTCAAATTAAGAATTTAATTTCAATAATTTTCAAAAAGATTTTTTCGAGAGTGCCGTTGCGTTAGGAACTCCGCAACTGACCCGAATTTGAACGACTGTTGTTAAATGCCCAGCAGGTATACCAGTAATACGTACAATGTCTGATTGTCTATACGGGTTGAAATAAACCTCAGTAAAAAAATATTTTAGAGCTACACAATCAAAGTATGAATCATCTTATTAGCAAAAATGGAGTTTGAATAAAATTTGGTAATCGTAATTTCATTTTCTCCAACTTTACTAAGGTGCACGGATAAAATCGTACGAATGACGTGGTGGTTGAAAATCAGACATCACGATCAATCAATTTATCAATCAATCAATATTATTTCTATGGCGCCAAAAAGCAGTAAATTGCACTAGGACGCTTAACAGGAACAAAAAAAAATAATAAGTTTGTGTGCAAGTGCAAAAAGATGTTTTAGAAGTTTTTTGAAAATGTTGATGGACTTTCCATTTCTGATGTGTGTAGGCAATTGATTTCACTTCCAAGGAGCACAACAGGAAAAGGCTCTGTCAGCATAAGTCGTATGCCGGCTTCGTGGCTCACAAAATAGTGGTGCAGATGAAGTTGAGTGAAGGCGTCTGCGACCAGTTTGAAGATGTAGCAGCGCAAAGATCTAATCAGGTTACTGTTGGTAGAGAGACGTGTGTGTAAGGACCCATAAGTACATCCCCCTAACACACACACACTTCCCCGCTTTTTCAGCTACCTTTTCGCTTAAGATTTTTCTGTATAGAAAACTATGTTACTGATGGTAACCAGTTTTATGTCGGAAAATGGTTTGGGTACTTATCAGAAATTTGTTCGTGTTTTCCCCTCACCAAAAAAGCAAACTAGCTACGCGCCACTTGTGTACTTTCCACCGCATGGTCATGTTGTCAACTTTTCAAAATTGGAATCAAAGGTGAAACTTACTTAAGCTCAAGTCGTGTGCTGATAGCCTGGCTGTGAACTACGTTTTGTCGTGGTAAACCTATTTAAATATGTTAAAAGGGATTTCTGATGTATTACAATCATATCTCAGCTGGGGAAGGGCACACTAAAGTCCCGACAGGATATTAATGTTCAACTACGTACCAGGAAGAACTTTGAATTGATTTTAATTGTCTTTGAATTTTGAAAAATAAATAGCATGTGTAGTTTATATGTATATCAAAGTGGAAAACACATCACATGATTCGTTTGTTTTTCTACATATTTCTGCCTTCAATTTCAGATCTCGAAAATGTTCAATATATGCTTTTTTTAAGATGAGTTTGGTTGGGGGTTGGGGAATTGGGGGGTATGGTAAATATCAAATCCTCATATGGGAATGTTTTACCTTTCAACGCGCATAAGGAAAACAAATCGCGGAACTAGCTGTGATGTGTTGTGGAAAACTATAAATAAACTTGAGAGGACTTGGATTGTACCATTATTATGCGAGTTGGTTTTAAGAACGAAATCTCAAAAGTATAGTTAAGGATATAGTAACCAGATAATAATTCATACACAAAGTTTAATTAATAGCATAGTTTTTAATTTTTGGTTATCATAATCATACAACCTAACGTTGTCGTTATTCCTCGCTCTTACACTTCTTCGTTCTTGATTGTTGTCGATAATATTTCAGCCAAATGATGTTTTAATTTCTGATAAATACAGTCATATAATAAGAAATATATCTCAGTGTAAACCAAAATATACAAGAAAACTGTTAAAAATAGAAAAGAATCAGCCAAAATCCGACATTGGAAATGTTTATTCGTCTCTTCACAGCATGTTTACAATACAAAAACAACAGGAAACCCTCTGCACACAATAGTACAGTCCACGCGGCTTGGGCGTGCTAAGATTACGTCAGAATTAAAATAAAGGATACATAAGCGGCCGCGAAATGTTTTCTTTCATCGCTTTCTATTTGTTGGAAAGTACGGGCCCTTTTTTGCACCAATCACGTTGGATTTGATATATATGGTAAATATATATATGTTAATTGTCAGGCGTGTGAAATGGATTCCCAAAAACTTTCATTTATAAATTACAAAGGCCAAAGCGGCGATAATCTTGTGATTTTGCTTGCGCTCTCCGAGACAATGAAAAACAAGAAAAAACACATTTTATAGTTTACAAAGTACGGTACTTTTTTGGAATAATCAAATGTAAATGATCTCGAGCGATAGATAATGATTTCAAGTTCTCTATACCGTTTGAAATGGAACAAAATATTCAGAGACTCTTTAGTTATAACGTTTGAAGTACACAAAATATGTGCGATTTTTCAGAGCGTTTTGCACAGTTAAGGAGATTATCGCAAAGCCTATGACACAAACATTCCCGTATGAAGTACAATGAAAATTAGAATATTTCACGCTCATATGTCATCACAAAAAATGAACATATTTGCACAAAAATCTTAAAAAAGCTGTAAAATGGCCACTTTTTAACGGATTTGGATTAAATGGTTTTCTTTCTTTAGTTTTTTTTTTTCCTTTTCTTTTCGGATTGTAAATCAATTCAGCTACTGATACCTATACTTGTTAATATACATTTAAAGATCATCTATCGTGAATAAAATATGGCTGCGTACATTTTATTCGAAAACGAATCTGATTGGTATATCACTGTAAATGCACCTTATAGTACCATTGTGTTTCAACCATCAAAACACGCGAATTGAAATGTATTTACCTCCACGTTTAAGGCAATAACAGACCTTTAAACTAGCCATTACAGAACTCGCCCCTTGAACAGAAGTCCATCCTGATTTTCTGTGCCTGTGGCATTTCAGTAACCGCATGTGGCGGTTTGCAATTTCCAGTTTATTTCCAAATTTGTCCACTTCGCGTTTTAACAAAATTTGCACTCTAAAGGTGTGAAATATGTAAATTTTGTTTTATTTGGACAAATTGTTAGAAGATTCAACCTTTGAACATCAAAATTGACGCAATATTTCGTATTTTCATGTAAATTCATTTCAAAGTTAAGAAATACCAGAAGCAGCATTCCAACAATAAAAGTTCCTCCCCGTATAACGGCAAAACGAGGGGTGTTTTTATTTGAATAACATCAATATGTGCTATGTGGAGTTTTAGGCATAAAGAAACTTGTAAAGTGTATTTCTTGTATATTCATAAGTAAGCAATGTATAATTTCATTGAGTTATATTCAAAGAAGCATGTGTTTGCTTTACGTAAGTATGCTCGATGGTGCATAACTCCTGAACTTTAGACACAAAGAGTCCTTACGCGTATATTGCACCAATGAATGGAAATGACGTTACCCGCAGGAATGTTTATCGAACAGGTGTCAAGGGGAGCAGGTTACGCCAATGGGTCGGCAACATTTTGAAAGTCACTTAGAATTACGCTGCTGACAATGGTGCTATTTTTACGATTTCTGCACGAAATGAAATAATTAAACCAGTTTTCAGGGTATAATTGATCCAAGTAAGAACTCCTTGATGTTCGTATGTTAAGTTTTTATAAAATTTATCCAAAGCATATGGCAGGCGAGACTTGATAACTTCACATTTCTAGTTTAAGTTTAGGATATATGTTCCAAAGGTTTGCCTCATCATTTAAATGGTCTGGCCCTATTTTTTTCTTGACGTGCTTTAGGAGTGTACTCGGCCGCCCATTGCAACCTTTAAACCACGCGTTACCCTTAATTTATCTTGATAACGGATTCATATTCATATAAACCTTTCCACATTTTGCAGGGGTGTTGTTCTGTGGAAGAGAGTCAACGGGAAACTGTATATCTGCACGGATATTTTCAATAAAAACTCATAATGAAGCCACCGCACCAATCGATGATGAATATATAGAAGTGAATCATTTAATTTTAAATTCTTAGTAAATTTAAAGAAACGATTGTGCTGCATTTCTTTTGAAATAATAGATTATGAAGTTATGTTTTCGGTTCATCTTACATTGAAGGAATATTCCAGTGCATATTCAATTTCAATTATATGACAGAGTTCTTGTTAAGATATAAATTGGTATCAATTTAAAAAAAATTTTTTAACTCGATGAAATTTTATGCTATTGCATTTGAACAATTTCACCAGTGTTGAAAGCTGACCTTACAGTGTAAAGTGTGCAATTTCTACACTGAAGCTGTTAATGGAATGCTGTTAGCAACCAAATGATTTTATAAGTAGAATTTAAACAAACGTACCCAGCTTGTGAAAATTAATACGTTTAATCAACACAAAGCACTGTTAATTGGGGTACAAAACGGGTAGAAATTCTTCAACAATTCTCTGTTCTAGAATCCTAAAAAGCGAGGAACATTCAGTGATATTAAAATTTTGATAAGAGAGCTTCTAAGACTGACGTTTTTTCTTCTAATTTTTGGAGGGCCGATCAACATCCATTGCGCGGAACATGCTTTTTATTATAATCTGCCACTATTTACACCCAACCTTGACAAAATAAAACTGAGATATTTCGTTTTGATCACTACCAATTACTTCCCGACATACCTAATATACAATGAAATCAGGGCCGTACTTATCATTTGAAAAATGTGTGTGTGGGGAGGTGGAGGGAGGGGAAGGGGCAGGGGAAGGGGGATTTTTTTCAAAAACTCGCAAGAGGCAAATTTTCCTCAAAATGGGCTGATTTGTTTAATTCTGCTGAAAAGTGCAGGACATGTCCACCAGCCCCCTCTCCTCTCCGACTGCGCCCTCTCCCACCGGAATTGCGGCCCTAAATGAAATCGG